>JASAMV010008391.1:0-85038 GCA_030248065.1 Rhynchonema sp. JSB1_4
AAAACTCCCGTGAGACAATAACTGAGGTACCATCAATTCACGGCTGCTGATGCAGAATCGTGACTTCTGTTGACAGTGTTTTGGATTTGTCTGGTATGAAAATAGAAACCCAATTTATTGTTAGGTGCCTCCATTCAACTAAAAAAGGTTCAACATTTCTGCCGATGAAGCCAACGTAAAAAAGTGCCCGGTTTTTTTAGGATTTCGGCATAAAAGTGGCCGTGCAACAACTTGCATCAGTCTATTGTAAGTCCATGGGGATCAGACGCACGCGACAAAAGTCACTCATGCACAAAGTTAGCATTCACTCTCTCCAGTTGGAATGGAAATTCGTCAAGACAACTGTGATACATAGCTTATTTGACAAGCTTAGGAATTGGTATGCGCCTCTTGTTTCCACACAACTGTCCGTAGCTTCTGGTGTTAAAATTTGATATCTGGCTGAACCTTGAGGCAAACGAAATTTCAGCTCGTGATAGGAGGTTGGTAATTGTCATCCCCTAAATGGAACCAAATTGATGGTAACAATCAAATTGCATTATTGAGGGCCAAGCGCGGCATTTCTAAATAAAAGCTTGACAAATAGAAGTACAGTCCTTCAAAATAGCGACAAGCTCAAGCGCGCGACCATTATTTTGCTGCTTCTTTGTATTGCTGACTGGTGTTGCTGACTGACTCGCGCTTAAACTTTCCAGCTTATTTGGCGAAGACAAAGAGCGCAGTTTTATTTGCTGGACACGATTATATTTATTTTCGTGGAAAATGAGATTCACTATTGCAGTTTTGGTCTCCTACTTTCGAAGCTGTTATATCAAGTTTGGCCGTTGTTCTCAAAAACGTATCTATAGTACTTTACAGTTTACAACGCAACGGCAGCTGAAAACGAAATTGGTCACTGTGGCCGAATAATCTCGATTCAACATTACGGTCACCACGTGATCGTCGTCGAAGTCGATCGTCAACAGCTCCAGCACTGATCCAACTCCAGCTCCAGTGCATTTGTCAATTGAAACATCAGCAACCATGCGATCGGCGTCGTCAGCTGTTTTACAGTAAGTTTATTATTATTTATTCTGCCGTGACTTCTTGCCACCGGAAGGTCGCCTTGTATACCAAATAATGTTGAAAGACACACTACACGATGCTGATGGTCACTAATGCTGGTCAGTGGCTATTCGTTACGCAACAGCGACCAGCTTGAGATCTAATGACAACCTACAGGGATTAGCATGAAACATCATAACACTCGGGGGTTTGTAACATTGCCATTTGACCCACTTCTTAACTCCGAGTGTTCGGAAATTTTTGAGTGTCAAATGAGTAGTGAACGATCAGCTTCAAACTTGTTTTGAGAAACAGCGCACAACGCAGGTCTGCTCGTTTTTAGATAAAACTTCACTGCTTGGGTTAGAGGACTTTTTTGTCGAAATATAACAATCTTCAAGAACTGTAACGCGAACATCAGCTGCAGCAACAGAGATTGTCCACCTTATAACAATCCAGTGTCTCGGTATGACCGCCCAACTCTGGCAACTTCATAGCCAAGTGACCCCATGGGACCAAGCGGGCACTGATCGAGTCCTTTACTGACGTTTTGCGCTGAACCCGTATAGCTGTTACATGCGCACCTGAATTTTCCACTTCTGAACCCCGTGTCTAGAAAAAGAATGGTTCCGGATTACAATATCTGGCTATCGACTGTTAAAGATCTATTGACAAAACCTTCAGGTGTTTTAAACCGGAAATTTTCACTTGTAAGGTCTCGAAATCAGTGACAAAGATTGGACCGAAATAACTTTGTTCAATCCCAATGCAATGAAACTTGTGCTGGGTGTCTTGTAACGACTGAAATTGTCATTTTTGGCACGGCAGGAATATCGTATATCGGGCGAAAACATGGCAACTGTCCTATGTTTGTGCACCTAAAAAAGTAGGAAAACGCCGCATATACATGGTGAGCCATCTCTATGCATGAGAATATTATGCAAAAAGGGGGGACACCGCACCGTGTGCGTGAAGCTCACGAAATCGTATATGTATAGCACCGAGTTTGGATTTTCGAGCGTCGTTTTTTCGTTTGTTTTTGTTGGGCCTCACACACATATGCACCCCAAGACCCATCAGAGTGCTGCATCTTGCAGTAACTTTGATAAAAGCGCGTGTAACATCAAGATGCGAACTGAGGGCAACAGTGCGACAGGACGGGATAAAGCCCGGGGCTTTGTTTTGACCGAACGCTTGTGCTCGCTGTGGTTTCATGCAGCTTATCAGCCCATTTCGAACGTGTGAGTCAAGAAGCGCGTCTAGTGCTGCACAGTTGATGTTTCACATGACAAGAACTAAAAAATGACGACTGTCTGACCGTGTGAGAGCGGAGACTGCACTGCGCAACAAACCTCCTATCATTTGGTAAACAGCATATTGTAATTTCTGGTGTCTTTATGAAGCAATTCCTGTTGAGCTCATTTGATATGGACAATTTGTGCGAAGTGTATGGCAGCCAGGCAGAAAGATTTGGTGCATCACCGAATTAATGGATCCGATTTTGTCCGTTTCTTTTGATTGCGAAGGCCAACTTTTTTAAAACAAGCCACCCTGTTCACCCGTCGTCCTACTACTCATGATGACATTAATCGTCGGGGTTTTTCTCTCTATTTGTTTGAACTCCTCAATTGCCAAACTGGAGCCTAGGAAAACTTGCCAAACCATTTCATGTATTTTGTTGAAGCACCCGCAGCAAATCGTTTATTGCTCTCTGAAAGCATACTTGATTTGGCGCACTGGCAGCACGATTTCAATTTAACCAAGGAGCGCACAAAACGACTGTTGTGATAACATAATGTTCATTGACTCTCCATTTGAAAATTCTCCTCCAAAATCGCTTGTTGTCGAAAATGAGCTGCGATAAAGGCATACTATATTCGGTTTGGTCAGTCATAAACCAACGTCCCAATTCATCAGCAATGGATATGTATGCTATGCAGATGTACCGGGCCGCTTGCAGGCTGCTTTTTGTCAGTTAATGGTTATTGTGGGTAACTTACAGGTGTACGTCATACAAGCAACGGATCACATGTTATATCTCGTATTGGTGCATCGAATGAATGAATGAACAATCCTTGTTAAGCTTTCCGTTGTGATGGGTGCCACTGGGACGACAGTGTTTTGTATTCCGAGTTGAACTGCGGTACTCACTAACTTTAATACTGAGGTTACTCTCGCTCATCGGCATAATCGATCAGACAGGTACCGACCCAAGGTTTCAGTAACGTTGTGCAAGAAATGTCATGCGAATTTTGATGTGATTAACTTCGACTTTTCGTTTCCGCAATAGTTGACATTGTTCAATGCACACCAAAGTTATTGCGCCTTCATTCAAACTCACAATGAACGCAAAACCTCCGCGCCACCACCGTGCATTTCGTGACATTTCCAGTAATAAAAGGATTTTAGTCTCCAAGCATTACCTGTAGCTTGTTGGCTATTTGGATGCATTTGGCGTAATGTTTGTGGGTACTTTGTCCCCAATGCATCACGCACAACGTAGGCAGCATGTCACAATTTGTCGTTCCCATGTACGTGGCATACCCCAGATCTGATTTTCGTACCAAATGCTCCCATTGACATTGAGGTTTGGTGATATGGACTTCACATATCATACACGTAACGTTCCTGTAGGAGTTCACGTTTGTTGGGATAGCCTCTGTATGTAGTTATAATTCATCATAACCAGACTTATCGAAATGGACCCTGGCACTTGAGTACCATTGCTCTTGAGTATTAATCCTGCCAACATTGCAGTTTGGTGGCTTACAGCCACGTGCACATCAGAGCTTTAACATTATTTGATTTTTTGTCATCAGCTGTCCCTTTTATATAGTCAGGTATTTTGTTGTTGATATCATTGGCAACACAGATGATTAGCCTGCAGTATTGCGATGTCAAAAACAACTGGGATTGTGATCAGTTACCAATTTTCAGTGTATGCATCTCAACTGTTTCGCCCATAGCAGCCAAATTATAAATCTTGCTCCGTGCACTAGCGCTTTAAGATAATGTATGGCGGGGGTCGAAGTGGCGGGCCAAATACAGCAAATCCGCCGAAAATTGCCTCGTCCAACAATCTGATAAATGGTCGGTGCTCGAGCGGCAATCCGGTGTCGGCAGCGGCAACCGCCGCAACAACTGCTAACAATGCCAGGTTATAATACTTTAAAGGCTTCTCAAGACAACGTCATCAATTACTTCCCAATTTTCTTGATTGCTCTCGATCTCGACTGAGGAAGAATTGTGTATTAGGGGGCAAAATAGGTGTCCATTTTATGTCCCGTGCGAGTTCCAAAATAGGAATCGTATCGCCTTCTCGTATACGTACATACTGTACGTGCAATTCAATGAATTCAGCCCTGTCCTTACCGGTGTTTTCTACTTAAAGCCTGCCCTCGGTGCTCCAACTGAGAAATTTTCCACTTAAACCCTCAAGGGACTCTGATTGCAATTAGTTTTTTATTGGCCGGTCGAAAATGTCAACTTTTCGATAGTGGTAAACTCGCCCAAATCGTTCAGATCAGTGTGTTGGTGACTAATCTTGTAGTTTCCCGCTGTTTTTTGGGTGTTTTACCACACTTATGTGTGTACGGATGGTCATAATTTTGTTCAAATGTGGTCCAAGAGTGTCGAGAAGCTCGTCTAACATCCCCAACCACTAGGCTGAATGCACCCAAATTTCCGCTTGAAGCCCTCGGTAGCTCCAATTGGATTTTTTTCTTTTTGTCGGAGGACCCATTTTCCACCAATTTGCGGTTGGAGTCCCCGGGGCTTTAAGTGGAAAACTCCGGTATATAACAGTGCCAAGACCTATAACGGGTTGAATGTCCGTTGGACGCGCGGCTGGAAATTTGTTTCTAGATAGATTCAATGACTTCATTCTTGAATAAACTTTGCTTAATCATCGTAGCCTGCTGCATAATATCAAGCGGTTTCCTGGTTTCCTGAGCCTCCATAATCTGTGTTTTCGTTTTGCATGAACTGTTGATTTCTTGCTGTTTCTTTGTTTGAGGTCCCATTTGTGTTGTTTGCCGCAATTATAATTTTTCTGTCAGAATAATTTTCAGAAAAGCCCTTCCTGTTTAACATTAGGAACTAACCTGCGTACCTATATGTAAATTGTGTTTCTGGAAAACCATAGAATTGTCAGAAGAACATGAAAGCATACACACAATGCAAATGCGAATTTCATTTAACCGTGCCGTGCTGTTTCCCAAACCCATTTTTGAATTCCCCACATCTTACGAACCAAACTGTTAAACTGTTGAAGGCTTGCTGATGAGTCCTCAAGTTCACAAAGATACACATCCACTTCTTTTTGTACCCTAAATCGTACAAGCGCCAGACCGTTTTATGAGCTCGTAGAAACGCTCTCAACTTAACTGTGTCAAAAAGAATTGAAGTGAATACCCCGAGCTATAATTGAAATAACACACTCACGTCTCCCTGGTCAAAATAAATTTTTTTCGGCAGAAAAACCGGCACCGAAACCTTTCCGGGTAATCTGTTTTTAACAAAGGGCGCGTCTACCTGAGCCCGTTCAGCTTTGCTGATTCGACTTTACTCCAAGCTCCCCGAAAAGCACTAAAATGATGTTACTCCAGAGCTGCGTCGACTTTCGACAGGTATGTATAAAGTTATTGAGACATTCTTGTGTTTGTTACACTCGAGAAAAAAACAGGCATCAGCAGCGCATCTTGTTTGAACCAATTCTCGGACTTGGGAACCAATTCGTGATTCTTGATATCGGTTGCTTGGGATCGCAATGAAATGCACTGTACCCACCCAAAATCGTGGAGCCCCGCTCAGGTTTGCAGGTTGGGAGCTGTTAAAAACAGAAGTAGACATTGCCAGAGCATCATCACGTTCGTTAAAAATCTTATACAAACCTGGGGTTAGTAAGGTACTAACTACAAGGTCAAACAGCTGGACTTATACATCCGTCGTGATAGAAACTGACAAACTGACGTTGAAAGATCTCCATTGAAAATAACCATGATTTCTGACATGGGCCGTTGGTCCTCAAAATACTACCGCACCGACCGTCCCGATATTGAACTGGGGGCTCGGGAATCGAACAATAGGGACTTGCAGAGAGGTCAAACCTGCAGACTCAAGTGAGTGTAGCTTTCTTGTAAACACAATTGAGTTGAAGAAACTTTCTTGACTTTGTTTATGATACGCATTTTGCAATGCTTCTGACCGATGTGATGTTTTAGCCGGTTTGCAAATATCACTATGCAAGCACGCAGCTGGATCCGTTCTTCTCGAAATCCTTCTCTCCTGTTTATTTTCGAAATAAGGAGCACTTCCTTGTGGCGAAGGGGCTGTTGTCGCCAGTCAAATTATTTTTATGGCTTATTATGACGTTGACCCACATATTTCTGGCGACCAATTCATTTTCATTTCTGCTTTTTGAAATTCCCCGCCCTCTTTTGCGTTCTGATATGACATGACCAAACGATTATGTGCGGTCCTATTGGTGTGCGAAGGTTCAATGTGGCCCCTACACTGTGGTGCTGGCAATTGGCCCAGCGGATTTCACTATCAGAGACGATATGACGTGATCATAAAATTAAAGTGCTGTGCTGCTGCTCTACCGTAGCATAGCTTCCATAGATTTAGCACGAGCAGTACCTGTTATTCACTTTCAAATGCCGGCTCATAAGAGGCGGTAAGTTCAAGAAAAATGATTGGAGCACATTTCAAGCCAAAGATCACGTCATTTATAGTAGAGGAACTGCAGTGAAGCGCAACGATGCTAGACCAATGTTGCTTTAGGGCTTCGTAAAATGGATGCACATAATGCATACCTAGAGCCCTGCCATAGGTATGTATACGTTAAGTCAGGCTGATCGGGACTGGTCCCGGTTCGGTAGCATTGTGAAACATCAGCAAACCGCTCAATTTCAGAACGCGTCGCAGCCAATCACAAGCGTCGGGCGGTGCACAGGGGTGTGACCAGAATCGCGTAAATCGAGTCGATGTCGATATGAGTGTGTTCCATACAGAGACCGACTCACTGCTTGGCAACAGCACATATACCGGACCGGAGAAAACTGCCGGTGCGTTTAAATGGAGGGCAACTGAGCAACTTTATTAATAAAGTTAATATACCTAGTGGTTAATATTGTGACCTGATCGGGCGGGACCTCAGGTTTGTACATACTGTATACCTACATGTACATCTTCGGTCACAAGCCACAGGATAATATCACTATAAAGGGGGTATAATAAGAGCGTATGCTTTAGGGAGATCGGGCGGAGCCGGCATTCTTTTTCATTTCTCTGAGGATGCCACTGTAAAAGGGGTGCTACCACTCTCTTTCTGTGGGTCCAGTGAACTACAAGGGCAGTTTTCCATCTAATGCGATTAACATCAAAGTGCACGTTTTGCACATCTTGATCCTAAAAAGTCAAATCGCCCTAAAACACACTCACTGTCTGTCGTTTCAAGCCAAGTCTCTGAAAAAAACCAACCTCAGACATCGTTGACATGCGATCTCTCAGTTGACAAAAAAGACAAACAAAGCTCAAAACAGCAGATCCGGCTTGACCAAATTATTGGTCGCGCTGCTGACTCGCACACACATTATGGGCGGGCCGATATTGGTTTTTGTCGTGACACTTTTTGTCCCACTTCATGGGTATGAAACAAGTATTGATATCTACACACAGTATATCTGTTACAGCGTGAAGTTTGTTATTATGTGGGCCCAATAACTCAAAGTTTCGGGTCAGAAGTGTCATCCCCAGGTGGTCATGTCTGGTGTACCGGTTGTTCATCGTTGACCCAAGGCCCTATACGTATATGTATATGTAGGTGATTTGTTTTGTGTCCGGCCTCGCAGAACTGTCAATTTTGGCGCGAAATTTTTAGCCGTATTTAGTTTTTTTGACACCCACACACAAAATGTCAGCTTTCAACTTGCGTGTGGCGTTCGCGGAGTTGATCTTTGGTTATTGTGATGTCTGCATGTCTTTTGGAATTTGGCACAAAAACGTCACTTGTATCCTCGTCTGAATACTATTTAGCCTTTAAAACATCTGCAATATTTTTGGATCTCCACAACCATGTTGGCTGCGTACACATTCCGACTTGGTAAGTGCCGCAAGGGGCACACGAATTGACTGTTCGTTATTGGCATGTCCAGGAGTGTTTTTTTAAATTATGATCGTACAGTTTTCTTCGTCTAGCATAGGTACGTATGTACATGTACTTAGTTCCAAAGTGCGATATCTCAACCTGACAGAATATCTATGCAGAAAGTGTCTTGGTTTTCCGACCATTCTGAGCTCAAAAAGTTCGAACAAACGCGTGGCCTCCCACTTTGACTTGAGTGAGAGAGCACGCCAAATTGGTTTTAACCGGTTTCTGTGGCACCGCTGCTATAGGGCTCTTAATTGCGTATCACAAACACAGAATGTCAAAGTACAGCACATGACTGCCAATTTTGAGTGTTTCTACGTCACTCTTGAGACTTGAAGCTTGTCAAAACTGGCGTGCGTGCGTGTGACTTGAATGCACTCCAACCTTGACGCACGGAAACACACAAGACAGAGAGTTTCTGAAAGTTTTAGTTTCTTTTCAACCGACTTGCAACTTTTTGGTATTATAGCTTCTTTTTAGTCAACAGCTCAGACAAATTCAAGTGTTTATCGTCTATTTTTGGTAACGCCCAGGATTTTTCACCGCAAAAGAATGATATGCAAGCGAGACCACCATTGGTACGCATCGGGAAAATCAGTTACATAGACTGGGTGACACAACGCTCGTGAGAGCTATAAATTTGGATGGTTCCAGCTCAAAAGATTCCGCCATGCAGTCTAAATTTTCCTGGAGTTCTAAGCTTTGGGCCGAAGTTATTTCTTCGAACATGGTTGACTGCTCAGTTTTATCAAGCTTTCAGTGAACTTTACGTTCAAATTGTTAGCCGTATTTTAGTGTCACCTAAAAAACTTACCAAAATGTACTCCCAAACACACAAATTAATAAGCAAAACCAACAAAGTCACCAATTATCGTCATCAATCTCCGCAATTGAGCTCGCTGTGTGTAAATTCCCTGGGCCAGACAACCTTAACCCCTTGCGCGTCACCACGAAAGCGTGTCAACACTAACTCGAGCGCTAACACAACAGCTGCAGATGGAACTGTGGTGATTCAAAGTTAGAACGCTTGGCACTTTGTCCAGTGCTGCTTTCACCGTTCAGCTCAAACGCATACGTGTAATTTTAAATTGAGTCACGAAAGACGTGTAATCTTAGAACAACATTCAAGAGTGTGGTTTCAGAAACAACATTTGCGAGTGTAATTTTTCTTCTGTGTACCAACTGAATTGCAGAACTATTCTCATTACTTCAAGCCAGCAATAGAATCGGTGTGATTTCCAACACCATAGGGTGTAATTGTAAATTAAAATGAGGAACATCCGTTTCAGCGCAACGCTACGGTAGTTCACCCGAATGTCATCGTCAGCACAACAACCACGTGCCGGCCGTAGACCCGCAGCTGCCGGATGCCGATGACGTGGACTCGATCAAGGATCAATTATTGCACATCAATATTGGTGGCACCAAGTTTCTGCTTCACTCGCGGCAGCTCATATTGAGGTTTGCAACACACCTGCGACTGTGTCGTTTTTATGCCCATAATTTTGTACACTCTTCAAACAATTACTATTCGTGGCTGTATGAAACACGGCGTTAGCTGCTTTGAAGCGTCACCGACCAAATTTTTGCATTTCAGGTGCCCACAAAGTTTCCTCGCCACTTTCGCCCGTTGTACAGATACGGAGCGTCGTACGCGATGTGACGGGTTCTTCCGCGAAACTGCGCAGACCAGCGCAGAACCGGCCGCAGACCACGACGGCGCGTACTTTTTCGAACGCAGTGCCAAACTGTTCGACTGTATCTACAAGTTCTACGTCAGCGGCCAATTGCACAGGCCAATGGACACTTGCTTACAGGTATGTATATGTGTCATCGCATGTATTGTGATCGAGTCAAAATATTTATTCAGAATTATCTTGCCGATCCCGAAACAAATCCCAAATTTTTCCTCAGGAATTTCTTGACGAACTAGTGTTTTGGGGCATCCCTGACACGTACATAGCACCGTGCTGCAGTCCCATCAATTTGGAGGAACCTGAAGATATGGAAATGGAGGATCAATTTAAAGTTGGTCACTTTTCATATTTTGGTTATTATTACGGTCAATTCCTTAATTTAAAATTTTGAGAAATACAGTTATTTTGACCAGACGCTCAAGTACGGCGAGCAACGTCGCAAGATCTGGGACACGTGCGAGGGCGACGGCACAACGATATCCAACATTTTTGCATTCGTATCCATCGGTTTCGTCATTGTGTCCGTAACATCGTTGGTCGTCAGCTCACTACGCGACTTTCAAGTGCCTATCAATCGAACTAAGGTGATGTTTCATATCCGAACTTGCGAGCATCTGACACTCAGATGTGTGATTTTAATAGTTATGTACATTTGCGAGAACGATTGGAAAGTAGCGCTTGTGGTCTAGGAACTAGCGCCGGTTGCTTATCATCGTGTGTGAAGAAAATCAGTTAACGTTGATTACGCAGTAGCACATGAATTTTACGGCTTCGTTGTCGGTTGTCGATTTTCCAACAGAAACAAAATTTTTAACTTTTTAGACTGATTCAGACGACGAAACAACGGTTTGTCTCCGATGCAGAACCTCCCAGAGAAAAAGTGTTGTGTCTCAACGAATTGTCATGTTATTTGTAGTCCTGATGGCAAACATGACAGTTCAGCACTGCACATTATTTTATAGCACTGTGTTCGATAGTTGTAATCCATTTAACGGTCAAACTTATGCACGAAATTATCGGTGCCTCAGTTTACTGTATATCAGCACGAGTGGGGTGATTGCGGGGCCAGAGCTGTTCGGTGTCGGGAGAGATATTTGCACTTTGTCTTTCCTCGGTTGTGACGTCATGTCGCTCGCTATAGTTGTAGAATGCAACCCGAGACTTGATATATCTATAATTATTAGTTCCTGTCTCTTCTTTTACAAACTTTATTCGTAACCCCAGCTCAATTTTACAGACTTATTTCGAACCCGACCCAAACGGCAACGGTTCGATAGAACGAACGGAGGTGAAAATACGCTGGGACCCGCATCCGGTATTCGAGTACATCGAGACCATTTGCATTATCTGGTTCACGTTCGAGTTCTTGCTCCGAATTATCGTCGTTAGTTTTTGCTGATTTTTACTATTCTTTGGGATTACAGTTCAAACGTGCTGTTGCGAAACTCTCTTCATTCTGAAACTTTGTGAATAGTATATATACATATGCACAGATGTGACAAAAACTCTGGTTGAGTTTGAGCGCAGTGGTGTTACAGCCCAGAGCCCAGCAATAAGCTCTGCTGGTCGGGCTATGTATTTGAGGCAAATTTGCCAGAGGCCTTCGCGCTGACGAGCCCTGGCACCATCGTCCGTCTGCGAAAGCAGGGCGAAACAGACCAACATCACTGCACTCAGTACGTACAGTACATTGTGGTTTGGTTTCACAATCTCCCATCACATCCTACAGCTACAGCCTAAAACCACTCTATGTTGCAAAAAATATATGCGTTACTTACCGAAAATGGCGGATCCTTAAAAAGATGGATCCTGAATCTACGGACTTGAGTGCCTTGAGAGGAGCCGTCAATCTGGCAAAGGTGGTAAACGTATATGCGGGTGTTCTTTGAGGGCACGGAGTGCATATGACGCGTGGTGGGGTTGCCGTTTCGACCCAAAGTCTAATACCGCGGCTGCCTGGGTCTCGTCAGTTAGACGGACAGCCAGCCCCAAAAACCTGATGGTACAGTCTCAGCACCAGACTAAAGTCTGGGTAAAATCCTGAGTCTGTTTTGTATTTTTTCTAACATTGCCATTTTCCAGTGTCCGAACAAACGCGAGTTTCTCAAAGGCACCCTCAACATCGTCGACATACTGGCGATTGTGCCCTTCTACTTCGAGATGTCCCTGCGTCTGGCTGGATTCAGCACCGAGTCACTCGAAGACTTCAAAGGCGCATTGCTTGTGGTCAGTTAGGCTCATGTTTCATATTAGATTTTAGAGTCGACCAGGGGCACGGATAACAAGTGTAACACACACACACCACTGCGGTTTTGGAATTGCAGGTGTGAATAAAAAATAAAAGAGAAAGCACATTCGACCATCAGTTGATCAGCATTCATGGTAAAAATTGGCAAAATAAAGGAGAAAACACCGAAAATTATCAGATTCGAGTGCTGCGGGTGTTGCGCGTGATGCGAATTCTCAAACTCGGCCGTTACTCGTCCGGTATGCGTACATTCGCGTTGACACTAAAGAACAGTGCCAAACAGTTGGGCATGATGTGTATGGTTGGTTGCAAACTTCCAACATTATATTAGTTGATTTTGTCTATAACTTGGTTACGTCTGCCTACTGAAGTGTCTGGCATCTCATTCTAAGCACCATACATAGTAACCTTCCATAGGGTCGTTGAAAAATATTTTTGACCATGAATACATCAGTGATGCTCGTTCTCAACTTGTTTGAGCTCATGGTCCATCTGAAGGCTTGGTCCTTGCTTTTGTTTATGAAATCTGAAAGAAACAAAGTGGCACAAAAACATATTGCTCTTTATTGGTCAACGAAACTCTTGTTCTGGATCCATTCGTTCCACAGAAGGGCATAGTACTATGTGTACTAGGACTGAAACATCACCCACGCAGGTGTTCGCGACAGGCATAATCTTCTTCTCAACGATGATGTATTTTATGGAGAAGGACGAGCCGGACACTCCATTCACATCAATACCAGCCGCGTTCTGGTGGTGCATCGTCACGATGACTACTGTGGGATATGGCGATGTTGTGCCGACCACTGCCAGTGAGTCAGGCTGGCTGATGTTTCACAACTGGGTGGGAAAGACTAGTCGATGTGCACTTTGGACCTCCCATGTCTAAGCACAACCTACTTGGGTTTCACGCTCAACTTGTGAAGATTTTGATGCGACCAATCAAAGACAAACAATCCCCCGACCATAATGCCAACAAAATGCACACAGGCCATCGGTATCAGGAACGATGGAGGCGGATTGACTATGTTTTTTGCAGTCAGAACGCCTATTACATGATGCTCTGTTGACAAGAATCACGTCGTGCCTCACGGTCGTGTTGAGTATCAATAGTCAACTTGGTTATGAGAAGTTACTTCTGCAACACCCTGCAGATGTGCGCACACTCATTTCAGATATACCACCGATAGGTATTATAACAAAACTTCCCCTCACGTCACGGATTGTGTTCAGCTTTCAAATGTATTCCCTTTGTTTCAGTCGGCAAGCTGATCGGCAGTGCAGCCATAATGTCAGGGGTGCTCGTGCTGGCTTTGCCAATCACAATCATTGTTGACAATTTTATGAAAATGTCCGGCAAATAATGATTAAAAATGTACATTATATATTTTGTTTTTATTTATTTTGATCATTTCGATTTGTTATTGTGTTGTTTTAAACAGAGTTCGTCATTATGCGGTGATTCACGCCTTATGAAAACTGGTTGATGCAATTTGTTTTGAAATTCATATATTTTATATTATGTTAACAAATTTGATTTTACAATCTCCAGAGATAAACACCTCAAAACGGCATGCCCGGTGATTCCGTCAGAGTGGTAAAATTCTTGTGATATAATGAAACTTTGTGTAAATTAATATGTAGATTCCTGTCAACCTTGGTCAGTCACTGTCTAGAAAAAACTGATAACGCCAGAATTATAGTTTTTTCTCAAATATAAACATTTTTATTTGTTGTGATGTTATGGCAATAAAATCACCCATTTCCAGTTGTGATGACACAAAAGTTAATTTGGCTGTGCCGTCGCTTTAACATTGGAATCTTTAGAATTGTGATCAGAACACAATCACATTTAAATGATTCAAAGAGAATCTTACGGATAAGTAGAACATCGTTAAAAACGGTTTAATTGTGAAACGTGAGGGAAAATATTTTAACGATTTCGAGCCGTATTGACAGAGCTCCTTGATTTTTTCATTTCACCGATTCGGCCACATTTTGCTCGCCGTCGCACCCATTCGCTCGCGTTCCGTGTCCAACTGTAGACGACGCAGCTCGTTTTTGGGTACTGTTTTCTATTGTTTGAATTCAAATTCCAGTTAGAAGAAAATGTCTTTTTCACCTTGTACTCGAACACATCGTATTTCGCCTTGAGCAATGCGCTTGATTTGTTCAACACCTCGTCAACGTTTGTGGCACGCTCTGATGGAATAAGGTTTATAGTTTTCCGATGTTATAAAATCAAACTGCTAACCAGATAGGGGGATAATATGGGGTGGAACGAGTCTGGACTATACACCTGGTTTAAATCAAGTTTAAAGAATCATGTTGTTATGATGCCTATTGTTGAAAAGTATTGCAGAACAATCAAACGTCGTAATCTCTGGCCCCTTAAACGCACCAACGACCAACGTCACGCTCAACGATATTCTGTCCATTGTCAACGACCAGATTCGCAGATCCTGCACACGGGTGACACCATCGATTGAAAGTAGTGATTCGACGATTTCCGAGAAATCTATGCCTTGCAAGATGCCTGAAACAACAAGGCGAACTTGCAGCGTTTTCACGACGGGTGTGCACTGGATACAATCGGATTTTTTCAGGAATACATAGCTCTCGGACAGCGCTGCCTTGAAAATTTAGGATCACATGGCATCAAGTAACCTTCCGCCATCACATTCAGCACATCGCGCAGCAATAACAACGACGAAATCACGGTCAATGGCACGAACACGAACGCCAGTACAAGGTCGATCACGTCATAGTTGTGATAAAACAGCACAGAAACAGTTAATTTCATTAAGGTAGACTGCAATTCAAATTTTCCGCACAACGCAAAACGAAAGACTCGCAAGGAACGGAACCGTATGTTATCATGCCCCAACGGTATCCCACCCTAAGCATTCTTCCTCCCCTCACCGGTAGGAACCACACGACCAACGACAACGCCAATACCAGTACACATTGCAAGGCAAACCACACAGTCAGTGCCACATAAGGACGCATGGGAATGTGCTTCAGGGTGCGGCGAAGTAGCAGACTGCGCTCACGGGCTGAAGGTTTTGGCAGATGTTTCAAACTTGGTGATCTAATCTGCGGATCGCAAGCTTGATACTGGTAGAGATCAATAGTCAACTGAAATGTAGTTGGTTCAAATCACGTGACAAATCCTGTCGAATCCGATCATCAAGTTCAATATCAACCCACACTCTTGTTCTCACAATTCTCCAAGCATACCACCAAAATACATTATCAGCGAACTGGCGTTAATATTACAGTAACCCCCGTCACGACATACCGTACAGCGGAAATTCGGCCACAATGGATTTGTGTTGATTGAGCATCTCCTGCGCCCTTGTATCCCGATGCTGCGGCGCCACCCAGTGACCGTAACCCATCACCGATAGAACACTGCAAAATCAGGGTATTCAGTTGCGCTGTAATTATTTTCTTGAGAGTCTTCAGCCCGTGATCGGTGCTTGTGAGTTCCGATATCATACTAACGAAGTGCCCGTGCCCTGGTTAGGGAGAGTGGTTCTTGGCTGATTCTGAGCTGGTTCGCGTCCTAAAAACAACGGAAACGCTGCTAGAACTATGACAGAATTAGCAAGAGCCGAGAACCAGCTCAGAAGTCGGTGGCCACTACGTCAACAACCTGAAACCAAATCAGGTCTGGTGGCAGGCAATATGACGCCAACAAATGTTTCACAATCCAGACAGAGCGGGACTCACACGGCGGCGAACAGCACGCCGCAACCGGCCGTTGCCATGAACGCGATCTTGTTGGTGATGCCGTAAGTGGCCTTGATAGCGTCCTCAACGGCAAGAAACAGAGCGCCACCGACCACAGCCCACGCAAGTAGCAACATCGCCAGCACCAGGAATAGTTCTGAAAAATTAATTATGCAGCGTCGTCGCTTTAGACGTCCGTTTCGCCCTCTTTTTTCGGCAGGCGGCCGGTGTACCAGGTTATCATCAGTATTAGAATGCACCAGAATAAACCAACCGTCAGCACTAAACTAACCAATTTTATACTTCCTATAATTAGCCAGTCGACTCGTGGGTCTGCCGGCACATTGAAGTAGAAAGGCGAGGAACAGTAGTCGCGAGAACAGTACCATAAACGCAGTGCTGTTGACAAACAGACACAAACTGTACGAAAAGCAGGCGCCTGAGGAAAAAATCGAAGAAATATTGACGGCAATTCTTGGGGTGGACTCGAAACTTTGACTTCTGACTGCCGGCGGTTTTCTAAACCGCACTGAACTACATATGTATAGGCAATCCGCCAGCTCATGGCACTGGCGCACACAGGCTGCATGCTACATTACTGCCGTCAATGAATGCATCTATTCTCTGCAGTTATCCGTTGAAATCTTCCATCCCTTCTCTTTTCAGTCAGTTCAATCGTCAACTCTTTTCAGTGGGCAAAGCGCAATACTCGATACATCAATTCGAAGTCACGCGTATTGAGCTGTCAATATTGGCACTCTCCCCCTATATCTATCTATCCGTTGAAACATCCCCAAATTTTGCAACAATGCAGAATAGTGTTATGTCAACTAGCAAATGATAACCGGATAAATTAAAAAGCGGTCATCAAAGTATGACACCCGCTCAAAGTGTACATTTTGTTTAGAAAATGGCGTGTGCTGCTGCGCATGCGCTGTGTGTATAAAAAGTGCCATGAGCCGATGGATTACCCATATACCTGCGCAGCACACAACAACGCTAACCAACAATTGTGCCAACTATAAAAACAACAGCGATGAAGCCGCAGAACAACAGCAGATTGCGTGCACGCGCCAATGCTTCGCGGTCAACGTCCCTGGCGTATAGTACCTTGTGTGTGAAACATCAAAAACTCTGTCACATAGCACGGTGTTGACTGACACATACGTATAGTGCAGCCACGTGCTCATGAGACGACTCTTTTTAAAGTTTGCTTGGCCAGATTAAAAAATGCGCCGGTTACACGGGTTTTCTCAAACAAAAGAAAGAGATTGGGCCCAGAGACATGATGACAAGTTCCAGCTGACTGACCTCTATTTGTTGCGTGCTTACGCGAACAGCAAAATCGTTCAACACACAAATGTTTTGGGAGTCGAAAGGGAATTGACGCACCGAGGTGGAGAGCGAGTTTTTAAAAAATACATGCATTTCTCTTTCTTTCATTTCGGGAATGCGTGGAACCGGAACATTATTGGATCCGTTCAAGTCAACTTCAAAATAAGTCGTCTCATGAGTTCGTGGCTGAACTATATATTACATACATTCTATTTCGCAGATGAAATGAGATGAAGCAAACGTGAAACACACGACTCTGCAGAGGATTGCCATTTGGAATTTAGATTCTTGGATTCAGTATTGGCACATATACACGTATGTAAACATGTCTACGAAAGTGTAACAAACTCAAAGCGACTCGCACATCGGACTTTACACATAATTTTGATATTGTAATTGGACACTCGGTTAGGTTCTGTTCTGTCCTGTTATCAAGCATTGTGAGCTCCTATTGGGTTTCTGCGGTTGTACAGTGCAATTCCAAACTTAGGTGTCGCGCCCCTAACTGACCTGTTGTCCTCCCTGCTGATTGGCTGTATCGGCGGATGGAGGAATTTTGTAATGCGCAAATCCGGAACCACTGCTGACGTCATCAGAAAGACGGGTGCCGGTCATAGTCCTAAGAGACACGGACAAAACGGTGGTGGAAAAAACAACGGAGAATAACTGCGGTGGAAAAACAGCGGGAAAAAGAGCGGCTAAAAAAACAGCGAGAAAAAAACAGCTGAAAGAAAAGCAGCGGGCATGAAAAAACAGCGCGTTCCGAAATTCGTCTACATTTTACGAAAGCGGTGTTCTATTTTGCGAATTTGTGTCCCGGTACCGGTTCAGCATCAGCTTAGATTTCTTTAAAAGGCTGTACATATTAAACTTAGCCGCATCTAGGTATACATAGTTGTATTGGTTTCGGATTTCGAAACCTGCTGTTATTGTACCCGCTGTTTCCCCCCGCTGTTATTTTCCACCGCTGTTTCTGCCCGGCTGTTTTTCCTCTGCTGTTTTCGCCCCCCATTTTTTCCGCCGCTGTTTTATCCGCCACACGTCCCGAAGTAGCGAACGTTTGGAATCCTATTTACGGCTAACTGTATTAAACAATAAACAATTTTTAAACTTCTTATTCACCCATACGAAATCGGTTTTGGATCCTCATTCAACCGCTGCTGTCTCGGCTCTGTCATTTTTATTGTCTTGCAGCGATTGGTCAAATTATAACTTTCAATTTCGCTATTTCGTCAAAAATGTTCACATTCACATGCTGTCGCTGGCAGCTGCCCTCTTGTCTTTATTGACGTTTAAAATCGTTTCACATGTCGCTTCAATCGAATACCTTTGTGGTCAGGAACTGAAATAAAAAACCAAAATTATATGGAAACCAAACTTTAAAATTGTCGTTGTTTAGACAAAGCAAACCCGTTCGAAACAAGGGAACAGACCGAGGTTATGCACCGGCATGGGAGCGATTTGGAGTTTGAAAACAGGAAAATATTATGGTTGTGCATTTGTACAATGTTTGGGCAGCAACGCCCCAAAACGTACAGCACACTTCAACAGCCAGGAAAGTAGAATACAAAAACGGTCCATACGTTGGTCATGCAACAGAGCAAAATCTGATGTGTTGCAGTCTGCATGTTATTCAGTCAGTTTTGGTTTCCTTGCATGCCATTTGTTGAGTACGGCATTGCAAGACGGAAAGTATGGGCATTTTTCTGCACAAGCACCCGGACTTTTCTGGTTAGTTCCCATTCCCACCTTGCAAAGTCATCTGGATCGTGTCTCGGGCATGGCTCATGCCTCATGCTACACATTACTTTGAAACTCCACTGTTTTCATTCAGATCACAGTTAAATTTACCTTTTTTCTCCACAATCTCACAGTGCTGATTATCTGCATTTTGCTCAACTATGTAGTAAAGTTAGTGGAATTTCAATTAAAGTTGTTTTCACGACGAAAGTCTTGTTAATTTGTGGTGGTAGTAGTTTGACCTGACGCATTCAATTTAAAAAAACCTCAATGTCAAAAGTCAAGTTTTTACTGTTTTCATGCTGTTGTGGTTTTTGTAAGCACTCTGCCAGCACAGACAACACATTTGTATAGTCCGACCAATTGCTCATGGAACCGATTTTTTAACTGGCCTGGTGAGATTTTGCTGGTCCTCCGTAGCTCGATTCACAGAGAAAAGGACACTTTTCTCTGGGAATCGGATCTGCAGAGGAGCAGCAGAATGGGAGGTCAGCCAACCGAAAAAAAAGCGTCTCATGAGCAGTTGGACAGACTTATATAATAACCATACTGTATTTCGTCAAATGGAAGCTTCTATTAGAGGGAACTTCAGTTAGAGGAAATACGGAGCGTATTTCCTCTAATTGAAATCCCTTCTAATAGAAACCCCCTGCGACAACTTAAGATTGCGCTGTGGGCCCTAACTACACCGTGAACGGACCTGAAAGAATTGTACGATCCATGGAAACAGTTCGGTTCTATTCCCAACAGTCTTGCCATTCTGTTGCACGTGCGCATTCAACGTCGACTGCCACCATGCGCCAGCCAATCCAGTTTTCTTATTTACCGCTACACACGTCCTTTCTGGACAAAACTGCTTGCTGGTTGATACAGTTTTCGGTGGCCCTTCAGTTTTATGGGTGTGTCGAGCGAGTAACTCGGCACCTGCAAAAGGCATGCATTAGAGTAAACACCACTAGCAACGTGTCAATTAATTGAGAGGTTTTTTGGTTAACCGTTGTGTACTGCCATGTTTTCAAAAACCATGGTTGCAAACCAAGGGCATCGTGAAGGTGCTGTGGTTTATTCGGCGATTTGACAAAGGTACCTTGATTCATCCGGATAAAATGGTGATAGAGAATAGTCTCAAATGTTTCACAGAGAAATGTGACAAAAACGAATGAAATTCACCGGAAAATCATTTCGACATGAAGGACATCAGTCACTCTTTTCATTTTCAACGATTGCCCTTTTCAACACACCAATGATCGAAAAAGAAAACTGCACAATTAAGTGCTGCATGATATCACGTTTTTTTGCAAGATGAAAATGAATTTGAAGGCATCGGCAGCTATAGCTGCACATGAAAAGTGGGGATCAAAAGTCAAGTATTAATATTCTGGCGGAAATTCAAGTTAAGAAAATATTGGCAAAATGTCGAGATAAAATGATCGTTTCACTTTAATTCAAGTTTCGTCCTGTTTTTCACGCAATTTCGGTGGCATTTGTTGGTCATTTTTTACCTCGGTTTCGTTCTGTTTTGGTGAGTTCTCAACTTTGGTCGCAGTTTCAATTCTTGCGATGTCCTTGGTAGGTGAATGGCAGGGACAGTGTTCGTTTGAACTGAAAACGATGGGCTGGCTGGTGTTTCACAAAAGCAGAAAATGCAAGCCGCTAAACAAGTTTGTCATCATACACAAGTGCGCAGAAGTTGTGACAACATTTTGCGTTTGTTGTCGAGGATTCTCACGAACATCAACAAGGCGAAACAGGCAAAAAGATCGTATTCGTAACGACAAAATTTTATGCTCGGTTGTGGCTTCGGACAAGTTTGTTTCAGCATTTTAAAATGTACAAAGCAACAGTCACCAACCAGCTGGTGTACGTATCGAGATCGTCACAACAACTGCATTGACTCTCACTGGCTGTTGTCCATTGAGGCGTGCCAATGCCGGTCCCAACGAACACCTTCAATGGGTCAAACTCAAAGATTACTTTTTTTGCTTGTAAGTAAAATACAAGGCACAAAACAAAACATACCGGTTTTGGTTTCATTGCTGTTGTTGTGGTGACTGATGTCGGTTGTGGATGGTCATCGCTGTCCGTCGCTGATAACGATACTGAGCTGACACGCAGGGCACGACGGATGTCGAAGAATTCTGCATTGTTTTTGGTTACATGTACTTGGTTTGTTTCATATTATGGATGGTATCATGTGCCGAGGATGACCTGATGCACCATCCGGAGAACAAGGTAGCCAAGCACACTGTACTTTACATATGTTGCAGTTTCACAGCTTTTAAACTGATGAATTACCAATTGCTATTACTACATACTAGCCTTTTACACATTGCTGCTGTCATCAACGTCTGCAAATTTGAAACATCATCAAATGTGAATACTCACTTTCGATGGTCACCGGCGGTCGTTGCTTGAAGCTTTTGCTCAGCTGAGTTCTCTCATCATTCAACATCTGACAAAAAGCTTGTGAATAAAAATTATCATAATTTTGTCGCAAAGTTCAAAATGTGCACGAACGTACATCATTCTGTTTTCGATTTCTTGATCTTGGATCAATCCTTGTCTTCAGATAACGCCACACGATCAGCACGCCAATCAGCAGCAACGCGTGCGCGCCCGCCATTCCGAACAGGGCGAATGCGGTGGTTGAAATACCTTAGCAGAAACATCTGATCCGGCAAAGGGCATTTGTCATCAGTTTCAACCAGTAGTCAGCAGGCGAACTCACTGCGGGAATCAACCTCCAACGGTCTGAGCCAGAAATTCCATGTATCTTGTGTTGACACAAATACTGAAAATTATAAATACTAAGTCGAAGCTTGATAATTGTTGATTATCATATGACAATGACGCACGAGTTGAAAATCTGAACTAGGATTTACCGATTCCCAAAATCAAATAGCAGCTGAGAAGCACCATGTGCTGACAAGCGTGCACGGTGAGCATGCGAAACATCGTGGGGTAGTTCTCTCGCTGAAATTGTTGATTTTGTGCAAACTAAAAAGAAGCTCAGAAAAAGAAATATATATTGAATACCAACGTGTAGTTCACTGAACGCAATTATGAGTGACTTGCTAATGAAAATAGACATGATAGCGCCGGTGCACCACAAACAGGCTAGGGGCACATGGTGTAGTTGATTGGCTAACAACAATAGCGGGGCAAATGGGAAGGCTGAAATGCAAAATTGAATTGAGCTGAAAAATAGATTGTAGAAAAAATAATTTCCACCAACTTATGCCGATCTGCATCAAAATCACCAGAATCATGATTACAGGCCAGAGCAGCGGTCTGGGAATGGGTTGTGGCGGGTACAGATTGGCTGCGAACATGATGATGATAAGATGTTCTTGTTACTTGTTGCGGAATTGTCAGTTGAAAACGGTGTAAAATGATGATCGAAACAAGACTTACAAATGTGGTCAACGTTGTGATCCATTTCATTATGTATTCTTTCACTCATAGTGACCGGTTGATGTTTCACATGCTGGGAGGCATGCATGCAGTATTTTGACACCTTCCAAGCACCACACTCCATGAAATGTCTGATTCATACTGTGTGGCAAACAAGTAGTACCTGGGAGAAAATCAGATGTGTTGGTCCACGAGGAAGACACTTTTTATATGTAAAAAGCGCGCCAACCGAGTACAGAGTGGTAAAACGCTCATGAAAGAATCAAAGGGACAATCATGAATAGAGATCTACAATGTAAAGGAAATCCCTTTGTTGATTATTGCCCCACTATTACTCAAATGGGTAGGCAAATTAACAAAATCTGTTTCATCAGGAAGTAATACAATAAACATGATAAAATTCTATTAAAAAACTGATACACGTACGATAAGTTCATAAGAGTAGCAAGGCTGAATAAATAGGGGTACCCATAATCGAGATAACATAATAAAATTGCAGTAATTTAACATTTTTATGAATCACAATTCACAACTGAACATCTAACCCTTGACAATAATTATAACACCTCAGAAATGCACAACAATTGAAAAAAACCCGAATCTCAGTCTACATACGCAATGTGGTGCCCATTGATCTCGATATTTATAAAAACAAAAGGATTCTAACTATAAAAATAAATAAGAGACACAATCAGCAGAATAATTAAAATGGAAGAGAAAATAAACAGAATAATCACGCCACCACTTCATTGTCGTGATCGGGGTCCTGATCTTGGTCGGGCACCAGCGGTGAAGTGTCGTCCAATCTGTTAGCACCCCAGAATGGGAAACAACAGTTGAGTGCCCAGCCTGAAAATACACTTTTGTTGTCCAGGACGGCGCTAAGCCAGTCGTAGTTGTTGCAGTTTATGGCCGTACCGACAAGCCAAAAATGAGTAGCGTGTGACGAAGCTTGGTACAAAAATAAGAAAACATCAACCTTTGCTATCGAGCCAGGGCAGCAGTCTCGTGCGTATCCACGGCCCGAATATGAGATCGTTATAGAGGAACATGCCGAGAATGAGCACAACAAAGCCGACAACCTGCAAGCATTTGGTCTGGGTTTCGTCTCTGCAAAATAATCACCCGAATGTTGACACAGGGCACGATCTACCCCGAACCCACCGTGAGCCACACGAATTTCTGCCAGAGCAACGCCAGACTGACCACCCAGATGACCAACGTGCGCACACTGTCCAGCACCATACGTGTCGTCGCTGACAGCTCCTTGGTGACGCTGATGCCGGCAAAGTTGAAGAATGCTATGCTGCAAAGTTTAGAGAGAAATTCAATTAAATTTATGGTATGTCCCTGTTGGGTTGTTGTGATGCTCACGAATGGCGCTTTGAAGCTGTCAAACACAAGGGACAGCCAGTTCGATCGCACTACGCACATAAATGATATCGCGGCACTTGTCACCAGTGGTGTCGTTGGGGGGGGAACGTGGGGGGGTTGCCCCCCTAGTATCCGGTATCTTGATTTCTTCACCCAGCGGTATCCGATATCCTGACTTTCTGTCCAGGGGTATCCTACCCTAAAATTTTTCCGAAAACCGTAAAAATCGCCCATTTTTACCTCTAAAATGCTCAAAATCGCTTGCTAGCGCAAGCATAACCCCAAAAATGACCGTTTTTGCGCTTCCAACACCAATTTTGCTCAATTTTCCTCTAAAAAATTGAGCTTTTTTAACACCCCCCCCCCGGGTATCCAAGATTTTTTATTTTGGGAGGCCGCCTCCCTGGTGTCCGAGATTTTTCATTTTGGGTATCCGGTGTCCGAAAAGTTTGGATTTTGGGTATCCGGTATTCTGACTTTTTGATTTCCCAACGACACCACTGCTTGTCACCAAATAAACTGAGAAGTTTGAGTGGAAAAAGAACTAAATTCCATGTTTTGAGCAGCAACTTGCACTAAAAACGGGAAACTGACACAACTGATGGCATCCTTCACCCAACAACCCTACCTAATAATGGTGCCGACCAAAGCGACAGCGATCAACGGTTGTTCGATGATTTGTTGGAATGCGAATGGCACGTCTTCGAGCACAAAATCGGGATTGTGCGAAAATTGAGGACCGACTTTGATCCAGTGCATCGGGATGATTAGAACAGACAGCGTGACCATGCCGAATAGACCTGTGGTGGGGAACAATGATTATTTTTGGCGCATTTGGTGGTCAGCGTGATCGTAGGTTGCTTGATTCGTTTATCGTTTTTGTATATTGTAGCTGGTTATGCGATTCAAACACGCCGTGCTCGTACTAGCACAATTTAACGCTTATTCCTGGTTCTGCTAAACACATTTATCCTTCACCAACCTTCCAATCCAACAGCCAACAACGGCGGCACGTCATACTTCATCACGTATTTCTGTTCGTACACCATCTGACACGCGACAATCACTTGAGCGACCACGATCAGAAGATCACCTAAAACTCGTTTCAAGCGCTTGTTATTTTTGGTTCATAGCGACGTGGCTAACTTGTGGTTTAATTACCCGTTGCCGTCTCTCACTGGCTTGCACTTTTGTGCGCAGCAGTGATGGTTTACTTGAGCAATAAGCTCTCGAGGTCCTTTTTGGAGGTCAATTGGCCAGAGGCGTTCGCACCGACGAGGCCTGGCATCTCGCCCGTCTGCGAAAACAGGCCGAAACGAGCAAAACTCACTGCTGCTACATTATCATATATGTTACAAGAAATGCTAAGACCAACCAATGAGCACGTTTTTAGCGTCCTGAGGGTCCGAATCACCAAAAAGAATGTCTGCGAGTCCCACCACGACCAATCCAACCAGCACCGTGCACATGCCCAACCAGCGGAACGGGCGCAGTTTGGCGCCGAGGAAGAACGTCGACAGCAGACCGGTGAAGATGATTACCGAACCTATAAGCTTTTTGAAATCTTGGCTGATTTTTACAGGCAAACGTGTCGTAAAATGATTTCTAACGACTGACCCTAACGAAATTATAACTGTTCGCGACCAGTCAATTATCAGACACTTATCAAAGACCAATCAAAAACCTCCGAACAGAGACGTGCGATCATTTAAAGCGGACGACAAAATAACAGAACAACGCCCCAACTGCTCACCTCTCAACATCTGAAAGCTGGACGCGTAGGTCATGTTGAGTCCGACATACATGATCGACGTGCCACACATGTCACACAGCGCTGCTGGCAGAAACACGAATGGATTGAAATGCGGCAGTTGTGGCGGACCGTCGTCGATTGGGCCTGCAGGCACGTGACGGTGACAGTCAAATGAGAAAACAGCTATCAAGTCGACTGGCAATTTACACATACAGTAGTTGCTTTTCGGTTTACGTTGGAATGATTGCGCGCCGCGCTTATTTTATGCATTTTTATTGTCTATCATTTATTAAGCAAATTATTTTGTAAAAAGAACATGAACGACGCACCCAAATCAATATCCGTAAATCCGCTGTTGCGCCGATAACGCCACATTTTGTACGAATAAACAATGAAGAAGGCAAACAAACACGAGAATTCACCGATGAACATGCACACGGCCTGCAAAGAGATAAACTTGTGGCGGTGAGGTGACCCATAAAATAAAATCGCTCAAGTTGCTTGGACGGGATGGGCTGTTTTTTTTACTTGTCGACCGGAAGGCTCGCCCCCCCCCCGATGTTTGGCACGGTACAGTAGGTATTCCGCCCCGATTTTCACCCCAGTACAGTAGGTATCCCCCGATTTTGCCCCAAGAGTGCCAATTTTTGACCAAGATGGCCAAAATTAGTGTAAAATCAGTGGTTTTTACCTCAAATTACCAAAAATTTGCGCGCTGCGCTCAAAGAGTACGTTTTCACACGATTCCACACACAATAAACACATTAAAAATTTTCACCCAAAAACCTAACCCCCCAAACCCCCCTAGGTACATAACCCCCCAGGCTATCGGCTCTGGTACAGTAGGTATCCCCCCTCTCCGAGCGCGGTACAGTAGGTATCCCCCTCCAGAGTACCTCCAACACTGGAGGGGTCCCCCCTCGGGTACGTCTGCTCCCCCAATTTTTGCCTAAAATAGGCCAATTTAGGCCTAAAATAGGAATTTTTAGGCATAAAATTAGTGATTTTTAAGTCATTGTCGTCAAAAATCGCCAAAATACCCTTTTTATTGCGATTTTTTTTCCAAAAAGGGGCAAAAATGAGTCAAATTTTCGTCCTCAAAAAATTGGCTTTTCTCCAAATTTGGGTCCTCCCCCCAGTGTAGTTCCTGGGGGAGGGGGCCCCCCTTGGGGTAGGTCGTACGTCTGTTCCCCCCTCTATGGTACGCCTGGCCTGCCCCACTGTTCCCCCTTCGGCCTCCGGGTACGTCTGCTGGTCTGCTCCCACAATTTTTGCCTAAAATAGGCAAATTTTGGACTAAAATAGGCATTTTTAGGCATAAAATGAGTGACTTTTAGGTCAATGTCGTCAAAAAATAACAAATACCCTAGGGGCGAAATGAGCAAAGTTTTCGACCTCAAAAAATGACTTTTCTCCAAATTTGGTCCTCCCCCCTTCCCCCCCAGGCAGTGTAGTTCCTGGGGGGAGGGGGTCCCCCCTCGGGTACGCTATCTCCCCCTCAGGTGGTACACTATCCCCCTATCTCCCCCTCCGGGTACACTATCTCCCCCAATTTTTGCCTAAAATAGGCATTTTTAGGCCTAAAATGGGCATTTTTAGACCAAAAATGTGTGATTTTTAGGTCAATGTTCTCAAAAGTCGCCAAAATGCCCTTTTTATGAAGAATTTTTTTCAAAAAGGGGCAAAAATAGGTCAAATATTCTGCCTCAAAAAGTGACTTTTTCCCGAATTTGGGTCTTCCCCCCTTCCCCCCCCCTCGGGGGTACACTATCTCCCCCTCCGAAAAAAACGAAGGGTCCGCTATCTCCCCCTCCGGACCAGGAACTACACTGCCCCCAGGCAGTGTTGGAGGTGGGGGGTTTGGGGGTAGCCCCCCCCCCCAGTACAGTAGGTATCCCCCTCGCCTGGTACAGTAGTAGGTATCCCCCCCGATGTTTGGCATGGTACAGTAGGTATCCCCCCCCCGATTTTCACCCCGGTACAGTAGGTATCCCCCCGATTTTGCCCCAAAAGTGCCAATTTTTGATCAAAATGGCCAAAATTAGTGTAAGATCAGTGGTTTTTGCCTCAAATTACCAAAAATTTGCGCGCTGCGCTCAAAGAGTACGTTTTCACACGATTCCACACACAATAAACACATTAAAAATTTTCACCCAAAAACCTAACCCCCCAAACCCCCCTAGGTACATAACCCCCCAGGCCATCGGCTCTGGTACAGTAGGTATCCCCCCTCTCCGAGCGCGGTACAGTAGGTATCCCCCCTCCAGAGTACCTCCAACACTGCCCCCAGGTGGGTACGTCTGTTCCCCCTCCGAAAAAAAGTGACTACCGCCTGTTCCCCCTCCGGACCAGGACCAGGAAACACACTGCTCCTCCCCCTTCCCCCCAGGTGGGTACGTCACTGGTTCCCCCTCCGAAAAAAGGGGGTACCGCCTGCTCCCCTCCGGGACCCAGGAACTACACTGTTCCAAGCTACCCAGGGTAGTACTTGGGGGGGGGGGGTTCATCTATCTATCGTCAACACTTTTTGATTTCATCTATCTATCGTCAACACTTTTTGATTTCATCTATCTATCGTCAACACTTATGGGCAAATCTATCTATCGTCAACACATTTCGACACCAAAATGGGTATTTTTGCCTCAAAATGGCTCAAAATCGGTATTTTTTGTCCCAAATAGGCAAAAAATCGCGCGCTACGCGCGGATTTAGTACATCT
Source organism: Rhynchonema sp. JSB1_4 (assembly GCA_030248065.1). NCBI lineage: Eukaryota > Metazoa > Nematoda > Chromadorea > Monhysterida > Xyalidae > Rhynchonema > Rhynchonema sp. JSB1_4. The sequence goes on from JASAMV010008391.1 coordinate 28,213, forward strand.
AAGTACATTTTCATTAATATTTACACATTATTACCTACTTAGTACACTATACTATACCTTGATTTTTGGCGACCCCCCCCCCCACCATCTATCTATCGTCAACAAGTTTGGGTCGACCCCCCCCCAGATTTCGGACTTGGGTCATCTACCGTATTCCCTAAAATAGGGCCCCCCAAAAATAGAGCCCCCCCCAAAAAAAATACAGCCCCCCTAAAAGGGGTCAGTGAAAAAATAGAGCCCCCCCAAAAAAATACAGCCCCCCCAACTTGGAATTCCCCGCTTGGGGGTCGTAAAGTCAAGTTCTTGCATAAGACACCTTATGTACAACGTTTGTGGTTGAGTATATGATGACGTCAAGCCTTTTATGGAAGATCTGCACCTAATAACACTCAATAATGACCAGTAACACCCTGACAGAACTCCATTTTAGGGGTATTTTTTGGAACATTTTTTGAGATTTTGGGCAGCGAAAAAATATAGCCCCCCAAAAATACAGCCCCCCAAAAATACAGCCCCCCTAAAAGGGGTCAGTGAAAAAATACAGCCCCCCCCTTGTATTTTAGGTTTTACGGTATCTATCGTCAACACATTTCGGGTCCCACCTCCCAATTTATCTATCGTCAACTGACCAAGTACTACACTGAAGCTACCTACCCTTTAGGGGATGGAATCAGTGTAGTTCCGGGGGGGGCGGGGGGTCCCCCCCCCCTAAGGTACACTAACCGCCGCGACCAAGGTACACTAGTACACTAACCGCCGCGCCAGGTACACTAACCGCCTCAATTTTTGCCTAAAATCGGCATTTTTAGGCCTAAAATGGGCATTTTTAGGCCTAAAATGGGTGATTTTTAGGTCAATGATGTCAAAAGTCGCCAAAATACCCTTTTTATGGAGAATTTTTTCTAAAAAGGGGCAAAAATCGGTCAAATTTTCTACCTCAAAAAGTGACTTTTTCCTGAATTTGGGTCCTTCCCCCCCCCCCCCCCCCCCCCCCCCAGGGAGGTACACTAACCGCCTCACGAAAAAAAGGGGTAGGTACACTAACCGCCGCGCCGGACCAGGAACTACACTGGATGGAATCCACACCCTACCCCCCCCCCCCCGGCCACTACACTGACTAGCAGCACTGTCTGCACTTGCACTGACCTGCATGAACGGATGATCAAATTTGACGCCTTTTGCCACTAACTGATCGGCCCATTTTGCCGCCAACGTGTTCAACGATCCGGTCACCACCATCAGCAATGCGATTGTCATTTGATATGTGGTCCATCGCCCAGAACTGGTGTCAGTAGTTGGCTCCGCCATTTCGCTTTTGCTTGCACCGTTGACCGTTTGAAAAATGCTACCCGACCAGCCAGCGGCGTTTATCTTTGTCCCTCAGCTGCCTCAGACTTCAGACAGAATGTTGTCAGTCAGACTTTGTCTGAGTGCTTTGGTCTTGCCTGTCACGTCCTCACTTTCGTGAAATTGGTCAACTCGTCAACCGTTTTCATGAATTCCCGATCCCGACCCGCTGCGCTTCTTGGTTTTTTCTGCTTTTTGTGCTGCTTTGCTCCTTTTCTCTTTCTTTGCATTCGCTTGCCAGCATCATGACAAATCTTCGCTCTTTTCTAACTGTCAGATCCCCTAGAGACAATTTGACCACAACTCCCCAGTTTCCAACTTCCATGTGGTTCGCTGTGTGAAAAATAGAGCAGTTGTCGTTCAATATGATGTGGACCTTTGGAACGGACTTCCAAAGAGCGTGGTTTCAGCTGCCTCTACTACGGCCTTTAATAATAAACTTAACTCACGTGGTCGAGGTATGTACCAGGTCATTCAGAAAGATTTCGACTGTGGCCGCACCGTGGCGCTCGGCGCAAACACACGTTGTGTGTTAGTTGTGCCAACGTTTACAAAGTAGGCTGCAACTGATGTTACACCAAAGCTGTAAATAAGCGCCTGTGGAGGGGGGCTGACTACCCACGACTCGAGCTTTCAGAAAAAATGGAAAAAAGTGAGTATCGATCCGTCATCAAATTTTTGACGCTGGAAGGCGTTGATCACAATGAAATCCATCAACGTCTGGTGAATGTCTACAAGGACGATGCTCCATCGCTGTCAACTGTCAAATATTGGAGAAGTGAATTCAAGCGCGGACGGCGGTCGATTGAAGATGACCCGCGCAGTGGTCGACCGGCAACGGCAGTGAACGACGAAACGATTCGAAAAGTGGAACAAGCAATCCTCGACGACCGATTGATTACATACGAACAATTAGCTGAGGACTTGGGCCTTTCACACGGCAGCCTCTTCGCCATCATCCATGACCATCTTCACATGAACAAGGTGACCCAAAAATGGGTACCCCGAATTCTGACCCCGGACATGAAGACATCGCGAATCGACTGTTCAACGGAAAATCTGCAGCTAATCAACGCTGATCCGGATGATTTCTATGGTCGATTAGTGACCGGTGATGAATGCTGGATTCACCACTACGACCCACTTACAGCTGCCGAATCGAAACAATGGAAACACAAGGACTCACCGACCAAGACCCGACCTCGGGCTGCCCGTACGGTCGGCAAGATCATGATGACGATTTTTTGGGACCAAGACGGTCCGATCTTGCTGGACTTTCTGCCGCACAAACAGACAGTCACCGGACTCTACTACAGTGAACTCATGCAGAAACTACGCGAAGCCATCAGGCAGAAACGCCGCGGCATGTTGACCCGGGGCGTTTTGCTGCTGCACGACAACGCCCCAGTGCATCGATCGAATGTTGCGCAACGTGCCATTCGCGACTGCGGCTTCGACGAAATCAATCATCCGCCCTATTCACCGGACCTGGCCCCCAGCGACTTCTACCTGTTTGCCGATTTGAAGAAAGCCTTGCGTGGCAGGCGATTCAGCTCGGACAATGAGCTGAGGTCGGCTGTCGACGAATATTTGCAAGGCAAGAACAAAGAGTTCTACCGCTCTGGCGTGCGTGCCTTGACCGGCCGATACGAACGTGTGTTGGCAAGTCAGGGCAACTACATCGAGTAGAACCACAAACCTAAGGCAGACGGTGGGTGGGTGGGGCACAGCCGAAAACTTTCTGAATGACCTGGTATAGTCTCTCGCCACATTTCCTCCAAATTTTCAGCCGTCCTTGACTGATCTCCTCAGTCACTGGGTTGCTGCTTTCCAGATTTCCGTTGCTGAGTTGCCGTTTTTGTATGATCGTTGTGTTAGTTCGGTTTGCGTCAATCGCAAATCTCGTTTTGTTAAAGTGGTTAACTCGCTCTTGATTTGCACGAAAACAATAAAACTAATAGGCAACAATTAACGTTAAACGAATTTATTCTGAAATAGCTTGTGCATTGAGTTGACATGAACAGGCTGACCTAGACTTGATTGTCATGTTTAAACATACTGTAGATATAAGTTGCACAAGCCACATGAACCAAAAACTGAATAAATTATGCAACAATTGATTTCACATTCCATCGACATGGCGTTGCTTAACTGTAAAGTTCAGAACAACACAATATTCTGGCCTTCAACGAAAGATTGTTTTATGACGACTCTCGTGGTGATGCATTTGATGCAATCCGTGGGGATCCGCGCAATCCTGTCGTGCATTATATATAATAATCGTTCGTCCTTTTGATTATGTTTTAAGCCGCTGAACTAACCTGCTTGTGGCGCTCCTCACCACCACAATCGATTATGTTTCGGTTGATGCATTCACATTCTTGCGCCGAGCAGCTTTCGTGGTCCAAGTCAGCGTATCTAATTTATAGTTGCAAGCAATTGATAAACTGGTTGGTTTGGAACAGGTGCTGAATCCGGAGAAACTTACTTCGTTTGCATATCTGCAACACATGCGCGTTGAGATTCTACGCGACACTTGCGAAATTCCGGGCGTTGGGTACAGCTGGAAAACGTGAGAAAATTGTACCAACCAACATCTTGTTCAATGTCAGCTATTTTATTAAATTGCCTAACGCACGCTTTCGGCACTTTGATTTGCTGACGTCCACTTCCGCATTTGCTCTTGGCGCACAACCAGAAATTTATGGAGTTCGCGTCCGGTTCGTCAACCACCGGCTCCATTCCGTTCAACTCCGGGCAACTGAAAATGCTGACTGGTGCAGGATGATCGAGGCGTTGAAAATCACGATGAAGACGCGACTAACTCCAAATGGCAATCCATCACCGCTTTTTTGTTGCACCAGCGCATTCCGGTGGTCACTGCGCCGCATTGTGCCGCCGTCGGTGGCGAGTCACGGTCACCACCACCAATCGCCTGTGCCTTCCCGTGCTCGTTGACAGTGATCTGCTCAGATGGCGTTTGCTCTTTCCTGTCTCCGCTGGACGCGTGTTCATTGGTGACTGGTGCTTCACCGGTCGCACTGCCAGCAGCCTGTATTGACATGACATGTTCATGAGTTCAGTGCAGAAACAAGTTACATAAGTGGGCATATCGACACCACATCTCACACACCTGTACTGTCAAGAAGCAGACGAACGCAGCAACCAATATAAATTCAGTCTTCATTGCAAATTTTTACGAAGCAATTGTTTTTTGAAGTGAAAATCATCGACCAGACCAGTCGAATTGTAACTTACAAAAACCACAAAAACGTTAGTCACATAAAACTCATTTTGTTTGGCTCGTCATTGGCCTGGGTACCAAAACACACCGTGACTGCTGTCAGCTCAGTTTGATGAGGACATATCCCATTGAGCTCACAGTCGTAAACAGTGTTTGCAGTGGGCCATGCATGGTTGCCAAGGGCAGGAAAACAATAGATCATCGAAATCGCAGGCATTGGGTTGTTTGAGGGCATGAAGGAATTATCCCGATATTTTGTACGAAAAGCAAAAGCAGTTTTGCGTGCAACAATCCTTGGCATGTACGAGCTGTGGTGCGCAGTGCACTCCAAAAAATTCTGTGGTTATGTCTACAGCACGTCACGGTGTGAAATTGGCGCATGGCACTGTTTGAAACAGTGTCATTTCAGCTCGCAAACTCGCAAAAAGCCGATTAGGATTGGGATTGATTCTAACTTTGCATGGGAGTTTGGCTTGCGCGTGCTTTCCTAAGCTGGAAAACCGATAATTTCGACAAATTTAATTTCTAAAATATACCTAGTCTGTCTTATCCTGTCACATTGTAGTTTTATGACTATTGATGTAAGTTTGCTGCTTTTATCCGTAAGTGTGTACCATTTAAGGTCGATTTATACTTCTGACTTCCGGGAAGTAGAAGTCAAAATCCGGAGAAGTCACTACCACGCAGAAGTGCCCGGCACGGCAGTGATCGCTTGTAGTGATTGCCTGCTCCGGTCTGCGTCCATTGACCGCTACCTGCCGTCTATTGTTCTTGCTCTGTTAATGAGCTGACCGCATGGGCAGTCACAAATTTCTGACTGCTACTGCCGGGCAGTCACAGTATAAACCGACCTTTACCTCCCTACGAAAAACAAGTTATAGGCTAAACAAGGTTAAATCTAAGCGGAAATGATGTTCCAGCAGAATTTGTGTTTTGCTCAGTTGAGTGATTTGAAAGCAACAACATCGAAGTTTGAATGATCAGATCATGCAAGAACCGATTCGAGCGCGTGTATGAACACAAATGCGAGTTTGCGAGTTGCGAATTAGCGACTTTGCGAGTGCGAGTTTGCGTGCTCGTATGTGAGTTGCGAATTTACGTTGTGAACACAAATGCGACATGAAATTCTGGCTCGGAAACTCGCAACTCGTAAAATCGGAAACTCACAAAACCGCTAACTCGCATGCATTGTGAAGTTAGCTATCATGCACACGCTTTGACAGCACATGCCTGATGTTGTGCTGATTAGCTTGTTTGAGACAAAGTTCCATCGTGTTTTCATTATTTGTGTGCAGGCCTGATGCGAGCAAGTCGCGTGGTTATTATGAACGGTAATACAGCAGCTTTGTCATTTCATAATGGTTTCATGTCTTTGTCATGCTTATGTGTTTTAGGACGCGTTTTTACACCACAAGCTTGATAATGCCTGACTTTTACTGACACTACATGCACACAATTGTATGAAATACAATTGGCAGCAAATGCTTTGCCCACGAAACATGGCACGTGACAAGCACAGCAGTTTTGAGTCGTCAGAAAAAAATGGAAAACAAGGTCTCCTGTCTGGATAGCACGCCACTCTCTCCGTGAGACTTGTTGTTTCTTCGGATGTCTACTTGCCGTCTGAAACAATCATACATGTGGAGCGTCTCGGTTTGTGAGTGGGCACATGAAAACAATTCAAGTCATAATTTGCAGCTCACGTGCTGTGCGCGCCACGTGCTCCACTCCCGCTCCATTACATTTGTTGAGGCAGTCCGGTTCGGTGAGGAAGTTGTTGGCATTGCCACCGAAGCTTGAGAACCAGAAAATCAGGCACTTTTGGTGCGCCACATTCCAGTAGTACCGTTGCACGTACTGCTGGGGGCCGTATAAGTTGGGCGACCCTTGGTCCATACTCAACAGACAGTTTTCTAAAAAAAGTAAATAGCAGCTACAATAGGTACACTGCGGTCATGCTCTTGTAGTCGATAAGTTTAATTATCGCCACTGACTCTTGTCAAAATGATGGGGACACGTATCCTTATGTATGCATTCGCCCATGTATCTTTCGCGAATGTAGCCCAATTTACACTCGCAGCCTTGGTTGCCGGAGCTGCACTGGTGCGGACACTCGAGGTGACCATACGGGTTATCGCAGGTCGGCTCGTTATGACACAGCATGTAGCAGACGTTCAGTTCTTCGTTTGCTTTGCATTGAACTGAAACTGTTGATATCATCAAATTGCTGTCATGTACTAGGTACATTTTTTTTCTTTGCGTATATTGATCACAATGTTTCATTTGTTCATGTTGTTTTATGATGTTTCAAACTATTTTGTGCTGGAATAAAATGTGACTTACGGTACCGTAAGCATCAGTGTCGGTTGTATTCAAATGATCAAGTGCCCAACCTATGCTCTAGCGTCTCACCCAACCTACATATGTCTCACTTTCAACCTTTTGAAGCGGGCCCCACAAGGGCAGAGTTCAACCTATGCCTCAACAACCGTATACCGTGATGGGGACACGTATCCTTATGTATGCATTTGCCCATGTATCTTTCGCGAATGTAGCCCAGTTTGCACTCGCAGCCTTCGTTGCCGGGGCTGCACGTGAGCGGACACTCGAGGTGACCGTACGGGTTGTCGCAGGTCGGCTCGTTACGACACAGGTTATAGCAGACGTGCTCCTCCTCATTCTCCTTGCATCGGTGCACTGAAACGATTTCGATTTTGGCATCCGGCCTGAATAACTGCAAGATGTTGTGCGACGAACCTGGGCACTCCTGTTCTGTGACGCACGGTCCGCCGACGAACTTTCGATAGTAGCCAGACTGGCAGATGCAGCCGCGCGACGTCGCTGCACACGAGTGCGGGCACTGGCCCGTTCGGTGGTTGCACGTCGCTTCCGTGCATTCGACGCCGCAAGGGTGCACAATTTCGTTCTTGTTGCAGTAAATCGGTGCCGGCGACGTCTCTGGCGGCGGTACTGTGTCGATGTAGTAGAGGGCCCACTTCTGGGCGCAGAGCACTTCTTGTGGCGGACAGTCCGGCTGATTTGGACAGTATGGTTTGATCTCGGTGCACAGTGGGATGTCGGGCGGACAGTGCGTGTTGTAACAGTATTTGTCAACGCCACGTGACCACGACGTCTGGCTCAACGATGCTAGTACCTGAGTGCAATATGAACGGTTAATTAGTTTTCCATTCATCTTGTCAATGTTGACATTCAAGAACAACTAAGGCATTATATTACGTTTAATTTTTTTACAACCTACCAGAGCAGCATGTGTGAAATGCATGACGATCGACAGACAGCTGACGCTAGCTGCAACAAAATAAGTGGGTGGTTATGACTGAATTTTGTGGATGATCGCCGGCATCATTTATACCGCTGACATTAATTGTGGGAACCAATGAGCTCCAACGTCTTTCATAAGAAACATCTGGTATTGTCTATTGCTTGCGCACTTGCTCGCATTCACACGCTCTGAAAAACGGACGCATTTACGAAGCGAGTGCTTCACAATCTTATTGCTTTCCCTGGACAATGCCAAAAGATCGTTAATAGATCTAGAAATGACAATAACATTTGTGGGATCGGATCTTCATATCTAAGTACTTTTAGGAAACAATGCGCAATCAACTATTTGTTGCTTTCAGCCACTCTCTTTGATTGGTAACCAACACTTGATACTCAGAGCAAGTATACTGTTACAGCCAGCTTACGACTCTTTGGCGTCACGTTTATGAGCAATACAATGAACAATGCCCACTGTTTATTGTTCCAATTTCGTGCAACATTGACCATCACAGCAGGTTGGCATCATTTACAAATGCAAAACCAGCACCCAAGAAATGGCAGTACGCCCACCCATTGATCTCACCAATTTCATGTAAGGCTAAAGAAAAGATCATTCCAATTTCACGCAACGTTATACCTAAAAGATCGTCATTGCAAGCCCACCTGTGCGTGACTTTCAACTGTCGTACATCAATCAACAGCTCGAGTTGCTCAGCGATGATACTGGAACACAAAGCTCATGCCCAAACAACAAAAGCTTTTGATTGATCCAATGTTCTTATTTAAAAAAACTTGGTCCAGGACCTGCTCAAGTACTCACTCGTCATAAGCACAGTTTCGTTATAAGAACATTATGGCAACGGTCCCATTGATGTTCTTATAACGAGGCGCCACTGTAGTGGCTGCTGAGCATTACTGCTGAGGACAGGACTACCACGAATGAACACACGCACTTGTGCCGTGAACCACACATACAGTATGTATTATACATGCTGCATAGTATTACGATCTATCAATATCAGACGTAAGTAGACCAAGAAGGGTAGTCTATTCGATTAGTCAGGGTTTCACATTCACACGCATGCTCACCACATGCAATACTTCTAACACGCATATATAATAAAACACCAAACGGATATTTGCTGTGTGCCGTTTAATTCAATATCCTGCGTGACTGTGTCATCGCTGAGTGGCACAGGTTTTGGAAATGTGCGTTGCCTGCGTTCTGCCGCAGACAGCAAGCTTCTGCTTCTTTAAACCGTTGATCAGGTTGATGGAAGACTCATTACTATTGTAATCAGTTTATCCTGCAGAGGCTCTGGCGGGAAGACTCATTATTTCTTTGAAAATAAAACGGATTAAACGGAATCCCCGTAATGAGTTTTCCCCCCAGGGCCGTTTCCCAGGAAGACTCATTGTCATTATGCATGTTGTATGTGCCCGGCGTGTGTTCAGCCTAAGCCTAAGCCTAAGTTTAAGCCTGAGCCAAGACTGAAGCCAACATATATGCCTAAACGTGAGCGTAAGCCTAAGCCTAAGCCTGAGCTCAAGCCTGAGCCCAAACATTGGTTCAGGACCAAGTTCCAGCTGGATTCCGTTTAATCCGTTTTATTTTCAAAGAAATAATGAGTCTTCCCCCCCCAGCACGCAAAAATCCGTTTAATCCGGTTAATCCGTTTAATCCGTTTTATTTATAATGAGTCTTCCCGGCACGCTTTAATCTAACGGGAGATACCGTAAAAACCTAAATAGAGCCCCCCGGAATAGAGCCCCCCTCGGAATATCGATCGAAAATAACACCGGATTTGGAACGCTCTCGCTGAGAAACGAAAATAATTTTTTGAAAATGGGGTCAGTGAATTAATAGAGCCCCCCCTTGTATTTAGGTTTTACGGTAGATACCGTAAAACCTAAAATACAAGGGGGGGCTGTATTTTTTCACTGACCCCTTTTAGGGGGGCTGTATTTTTGGGGGGCTCTATTTTTGGGGGGTGTATTTTTTCGCTGCCCAAAATCTCAAAAAATGTTACAAAAAATACCCATAAAATGGAGTTCTGTCAGGGTGTTACTCGTTATTATTGAGTGTTTTTAGGTGCAGATCTTCCATAAAAGGCTTTACGTCATCATATACTCAACCACAAACGTTGTACACAAGGTGTCTTATACAAGAACTTGACTTTACGACCCCCAACCGATGAATTCCAAGTTGGGGGGGGCTGTATTTTTGGGGGGCTCTATTTTTTCACTGACCCCTTTTAGGGGGCTGTGTTTTTTTGGGGAGGGGGCTCTATTTTTTTGGGGGGGGGGCTCTATTTTAGGGAATACGGTAATTCATATAAACGGAATCCAATCCAACTCAACTCTGGATTTCTCTTTCGTTGAATTTTTGGTCAGGCTTCGATTCAGGCTTAGGCTTAGGCTTAGGCCCCAGCCAGGAAGACCGGTGCACATTTCTCATGTCCACGCCTTACCGTATTCCCTAAAATAGAGCCCCCAAAAATAGAGCCCCCCCCAAAATACAGCCCCCCTTGTATTTTAGGTTTTACGGTATTTAAAGCCTGAAACGAGACCTTAACACAATTAGGATACGGCACAGAGATCGGAAACGGGCCGGGTAAAGTCGGCCCGGTCGGTGAAAAGTCCGGCCCGGTCCCCCCAAATCTCCGGCCAGGCCGGGCCGGCCCGTTTCCGATCTCTGATACGGCAGTTTCGCGTCAGTTGGATTCCGTTTGTGTGAATTCTATCTCCGTGTCTTTAATCTCCTTTACTTTGTGTCAGAGGTCGCAATCGGGCCGGGTTTGGCCGGCCCGGCCTGGCCCGGCGAGAGGCCCCAAATCTCCGTCCGGCCTGGCCCGAGGTGGCCAAAGCCCGGCCTGACCGGGTTCAGATTTTTACCCGATTTTTGTCATTATAGTGTCTAAAATTACAGTAATTTATATTTTCGAAAAGTAGCGATTTTTTTTCAAAAAAAACTATTTTCTGTTTTTTTTTTCAAATAAATTACCAGTACTTGAGGAATTTTGAAGTCAAAAACACCCATTTTTTAGCTGTTTTTGCTTTGCTTGTCGGTTGTTAATATTAATCCCTGCCTGCGACTGCGTGTTTCAGTTCCTGGGGACTGGGGAGGGAGGGGGTCCCCCCTAGGTACACTAACCGCCGCGACCAAGGTACACTAGTACACTAACCGCCTCAATTTTTGTCTAAAATAGGCATTTTTAGGCCTAAAATGGGTGATTTTCAGGTCAAAAGTCGGAAAAATACCCTTTTTGTGGAGACTTTTTTCCAAAAGGGCCAAAAATCGGTCAAATTTTCTACCTCAAAAAGTCACTTTTTCCTGAATTTGGGTCTTCCCCCCCCCCCCCGTTCCCCCCAGGGAGGTACACTAACCGCCGCACGGAAAAAAGGGGTAGGTACACCAACCGCCGCGCCGGACCAGGAAGTACACTGGTGCCCACCCATAGTCTAAAGGGGCAAAAATTTTCTTGAGGGTCCAAAACTTTGTTACAAAATCGATTAGAAAGAGGCTAAAACAGGTTAAAGCAAGGCTTTGGTCAAAATACCGTATTGCGGGAAATAGACCCCCCCCCTTAACCCCCCCCCCGATCCGAAAAAAATAACCCCCTCACCCCCCCCCCCAAACACACCCCCACCCCCCCCCCTCCCCCCAAATAGGTAGTGGTAGGGCTGTGTTGTTGTGTCAAACGTTGTTTAAGCTTGTGTCACAACAGAATACAGCTTTTAAGCATAATTGCCGTTGTTGAAGTAGAAAATACGAAACAGCATTTTTATTGGCTTATTACATGATTTTTTTCGCGGGGGGGCCAAATGAAAAATATAACCCCCCCCCCCAAAACCCCCCAGACCCCCCCAAAATGCCCCAGTGAAAAAATAGACCCCCCGGGTTCTATTCCAAAAATACGGAGCCGTGGGGAAAAAGGGGATACCTGCTGTACCGGGGTAAAAATCGGGGGGATACCTGCTGTACCGGGGTAAAAATCGGGGCGATACCTACTGTGCCGGGGTAAAAATCGGGGGGATACCTACTGTGCCGGGGTAAAAATCGGGGGGCTACCTACTGTGCCGGGGTAAAAATCGGGGGATGCTTACTGTACTATACTTGCGTATTTTTCCAGTACTTAAGGATACCCATGGTCCAAAAACGCCTATTTTGGAGAAAATTTTGTCGGGAAATGGCCTGAAACAGGCTAAATATGCACTTGGAGATTAAAAAGTGCTCATTTTGAACTGTTTAGCACCGATTTACATTGGTTTTGACAACATCCTTTCGCAACGTTTGAAAATATTTCGGAAATTTTTGGAAAAAAACCGTTTTTTCCAAAAGTTGCCACTTGGAAAAATTTCCGGAAAAATAAAAACGTATTTTTCCGGGCCTCGGAAAAAAACGGTTTTTTTTCGACAAAAAACGGTTTTTTTCCGGCCCGCAAGTATATGCCGTACCGGGGTAAAAATCAGGGGGATACCTACTGTGCCATGGCAAACATCGGGGAGGGGGACTGGACCTCGTTTTTTTCTATTGTTGCATTTTCAACAGGGCAAACCTTTATGACATTTCAGTCCACACTACAGTTCTGGAAAAAATCGCAATGGCGTCGGCAACTCAGAACCATGGATTTGGCCAGCAAAACAGAGTGAAAATTGAAAGCATGAACAAGCGCGTTGACCGACTAACTAATGATCCGTGTTTCGAGGTTCGTGCCTTACCAGGGATTTGGGTTGTTAGCGACTTGACCTGAGATTCGATTTTGCTTTGTCATTTTTTATATTGTTATTGTGACGATGGGTAGAGTCCCCTTGGCATGGTGTTGAGGTTTATACTGTCCAGGTATATTGAGTGGTCGGTATTGAATATACACAATATCGGGTCGGATATACGAATACACACACGTTGAATATAACACAAGCTGACTTGAATCTAACTTCGTCACAATGTAACACACAAGTTCCACAAGTTCCCAACTGTGCATGCTAGGCTGTTTGCAAGAGAAATACGCTCTTATCACAAAGTCATGCGCTGTAGCTCAGACACAACATACCACTGAAGTTCACGTGCATGAATTGTCACTACATCCTCCCCCTCCAGGCAAGGCAAATACTGAAATAGAGTGAGGAAAGATTTGGTTTGGTACGCTCCGGCACAGGTTTGACACATTCGAAGGCCTGGTCCACACAAGAACGAACCACTGGACCACCAATAGCACACCGTTTCTTTGCCGAATCACGATTGGTCACCTCGGTACAGTTGGTAGCGTCACGATCTGTACCGTTTGAGACCATCGACTGAGCCATCACAGGATCGCCTTTTTCCTCACCGATGAGCTGCACTGATGGTTTCTCGATTTTCAACGGAGTCGACTTTTGACCGACATTCGACTTCACCGAATCATGACGTGGTTTCTCGATTTTCACCGGAGTCGACTTTTGACCGACATTCGACTTTACCGAATCACGACTGTGCCGAAATGGCGAATGCGACACAGTGCCCGAACCACGTGTCGGGCTGGTGGGGTAGGAAACAAACCGACTGTGCACGCCCTTGGGACCACATCCCTCCCCACCAAAACGATGCTGAAAATGAACCTTTTCGCGAAATTTCACCGGACACAGAGCCCGGGTATGCTCCACCGATCCACAGTGGTAGCATGGGTGCGGCTTCGACGCGCACCGATTCGCGACATGCCCAAAACCAGAACATTTATAGCACAAGCGAGACACTTTGAAGAACAATTTTCGTTGACGCAGCGAGCTGACGACAAAGCACTGATCGGTAAAATGAGTTGCACATTTGCAGAACAAGCAAACAACACGACTGCCTGCATTCTGAACACCAAGTTTTGAATCACACAGAACAGCACTTGAATTTTTCACATTAAAGTCACGATCAGGCGCTTGTAACGTACCACGAGTTGAACACGAATGACGCCAACCGTCATCAATGGTGTTAGTTTGTGCGTCAGTAGTTGAAACATCATTTGACGACTTTTTGAATGTAGGGCAGCAAATCTGTGCGGCTTGGTAAAAAATGTACCGCACATTATCAAATTGACTGTTGTCACCACAAAGTGACATGCAGTTACGAAGTTTTTCATCAACTGCATTTGCCGCATTAGTCAAAAGCACTTCGACTGCGTATTGCGCACGGCAAAACGTGCTGTCATTGTCTTCGGTTTTAAAAACATTGTCAGCGAACGACAAAACAGCGCTGCGGTCGGTTTCACGAATTCGTATATGTCGAAGCTCATCATTCAACAACTCAAACATCGAAACAGTTGCACTTAACATTTGACTCAAAATTGAAACACGAAGCTGAATTTCACTCAACCTCACAATCATTTCATCGTTTGTCAGCTTTGACCACTCGTCCTCCTCAAACACAATCAGCCATTCCGAGGCGCAGTCGTCCCATTTGACGATTTCCATGTTTTCGACCATTTCGACCAGGAACATCGCCAGTTTGATGAGCGGTATCAGTGCCGCGCGAATCCATTTGATGACAGCCATTTTTTGGGCTGTGGTTGTGTACGGTACACGGACCGCAAGCTTTCCAAGCAACGACGAAAGCATTTCCATTAGCTGCGGATTCGTTCCGTTAGTAGGATGCCAGCTATTGTGACGTTGGGTAGAGTCCCCTTGGCATGGTGTTGAGGTTTATACTGTCCAGGTATATTGAGTGGTCGGTATTGAATATACACAATATCGGGTCGGATATACGAATACACACACGTTGAATATAACACAAGCTGACTTGAATCTAACTTCGTCACAATGTAACACACAAGTTCCACAAGTTCCCAACTGTGCATGCTAGGCTGTTTGCAAGAGAAATACGCTCTTATCACAAAGTCATGCGCTGTAGCTCAGACACAACATACCACTGAAGTTCACGTGCATGAATTGTCACTACAATTGTTCTTGTTTGTATTACATTCAGTTTTCTTTTTCTCCAGGAAAGCGAAATCTCTCGAGAATGTCTGGAAGCTACCAACAACCAACGCATGTGTCGTTTGGAGATTCACAACTATCGCGAATGCAAAGCATTTTGGGTGAGCGAAAAGCGCCAGTGATATCCCATTCTATGTATATTTCAGCAAAAAGTTTCGCTTTTCAGTACAAGATCTCAAAGGATCGGATACAAAAGGGTCTTTCCCCGCTTCCGCCAGTGGCTGAACGTGACCAAATTGTGCAAGATTACCTGAATAATTCTCCGAAAAGTTCACGGTAGCTAGCCGGCAGTCGTGGACAGCACTGTGATAACATTCATTCATTCTTATATATACTGGCAGTTCTAGTTTTGTGTAAAAATAACTATCTGTGGCTGTACAAACATTAATTTTAACTTGCTAGCGTTCTGATAAATTAAATAGAGGTGAAGTGCGGATTTATGTCATGTGAACTTTCATTCTCCCTGGTGCTTCGAACATTTTCACATCGGTTTAGTTGTTCATTGAGATGAGGTCCTGCATTTTTAAACCCGCAGTGACCTTGGTTGAAAATAGCGTATTCTACCGCGTGGCCTCCACGAACTTGGTCCAGATTGTTCGGCTCCGGAAATCGACCCAACCCAACTTTCCACGTTGTGGGCTGTGGGAACCTGGGTCTCCGGAATAAACCGTCGTAATACATATAATTTGGAATGATCAATTAGGAAGTGACACTGACACTCACTTCCACCAGCACCTGTCGTCAAAGTGCAAGTGCACCGTTACTGCTCTGGTGGGGCACAATCGCAAAGGTTACGGCACACTTACGCAGGTTTTTCCACTTTATTATTTTCCTGCTGACCGCAGCCGGATACATACTGCCTCCTCAATATTGTTATTAATTATTGTATTAGTATTGTTGTTCTTGTGCTTGCTATGCGAGAAGCCGAAATAACTTCGTTGTCATGACTCTGAAGCCATCCTCAGTACAATGCGCCCCACAGCGGCTTTTTCCACCTGCCCATTGGTTCGTTTCAGCGCACAGCCATGTGACTGCGCAAACAAAATCATAGTGATAAAATAAGCAAATAATAACATGCTTCTATCTGTCTGTGCAGATTCATCCACCTACAGTACACATGTCACGTATGTTTGACATTGGTTGTCATGGTCAAACAAAAAATTCTTGAACCAAACCCGCCAGCTTCAGCACGCCCTCGTGGTGTGCATACCACATTGTTTACTTAGGGGTAACGTGAGTCTGGGAGTGCGCAAACTACAAATCACATTTCATGCTTTGCACATATCGCATATCAAAAATGTACCAGAACTCGCACGTAATCGCGCTAAATGCCTGTAATGTCAAACGCAGCTTGCTTGCTCGCTTTTGAACAGCTTGCACCAAAGACGAGTGATTTGTCATTTTGAAAGCCTTCAGTCAGACACGACTGCTTTGCTTTCAAGATTGTGATGAATGCTCCATTTTCGTGCTTGACTGTTCTGCTTCATTTCAAGTTTGAACACCGCTGTGCCCAGTTGACCTGCTTGACAGCTAAATTCAGTATGCAAGTTTCTGAATGTTGAAAACGATACGATATTGATATTGGTCGCACAATGACTATATAAGAATTCATCAAAATCAATCCTGATTTTGACGTTCAGTCACTCTTAACTACTGTGCTATTTGTGATTCTCACAAAACATTTTCAGCTGAAAATAATCTAGCAGATCAACCACGTTGCCGCAGGTCTGAAACATCCCCTTTCCTCCGGGTTTTGGGTGCGCTCGCGCAACGCAACGCCATCGCCCCCCACTCGCCTCCTTTGCGATTCAGGAAAAAAAATAACAAAATCTTAAAAAACCTCTTTGCCCATAGCAACTAAATGTCAAACAAATGTATACTTTATAAAAACATATACTATAAATCTGGGGTACTAAATTGTATGCGTTCTTTGTTGCATAATTATGCCTTGTTCATTGACACACGAACTGCGCTCGAGATCTGCAGGGTGCTATACCCCATTCATGGTCATCAGGCTGATTCACTTATAGTCACGCCACGCCAACACGATCCCGATTTCGAAGCTGGCTTGATGGTGAAACATTCAGTCGTGCGTGGGTGCTGATCTGGGAAATGTGACACGTTGAAGAGTGCAACATGGGGGCATGAAGATTTTCTCTTTCTTTTCGTTTGCAAGCACAACAGCTCCGAAATCGGGCTCGTGTTGGCGTGGTTTGCCTTTATAACAACCCCACATTATAAGCCAACTCCAGTTTGGGGTGGAGATTTCAGGAAACCAATGAAAGAGATTAAGAATGTGTCCTTGTTAATTCAAGCACATTACTCAGCAGCAAACTTAGTGAAATGTTTCATTGACATGCTGGCAGCGCACACGCACAAAGCTCACAGCGAGCATGTGAAACATTGTTGTTAGATTCCACAGGCAAACGTTGACACGTTTTTTGCCAGCTTCTTGATTGAGTCTACCGGGGGGCTCTCACCCCCCCCCCCGCCCCCGACCCCCGCGGGGGGGGGGCCGCGCGGGCCCGCGGGCCCGGGGGGCGCGAAATTGTGATCATGCGCGGCGACCACCAAACTCGAAATGTTCAGTACACAAAATATAACAGGGGCCCGCTTGTTTCCTTGGACCAAGAAAACACAGGAAACACTGTACATACGTGTGAAAGTCCATTTTCATTCGACTTTGTGCCAAACGATACTTTTTTTCATTTTAATCACCTTGCCGTTTGTTTCTTCCCCAGGGGACTGAAAATGCCCATGCCATCCATCTGCCAACGAACCATATTGTGGCGTCGTCTGCTGCCAACCATATTCTTGTGTGTGCTACTGCTCAACTTGACAAAGTTCTACGAACACCAAAATTGCAAGCACAATGACTGCGAGAATACAGTAGTTAACAATAACGAGAGTGTGAAAATTACCGGCCATCATGGGAACAACAATTACGCGTTCGTTTTCTATGCAACAAGTCAGGACTATTTCTGTCATGTCGTAGTCAACATAATGAGAATTATCGGTCCGTTGAATAGAAACCTAACTGGTTCAGATGGTGATGTATTACCGGATTACGTTGTGTTGCTGCACGAAAACTTGAATCCTGAGGTTAGACCCTTGTTTTCTTTTGGTCAGGCAGATTGACTGCACCGTGTGCAGATTTGTCAAATCGCGTGTCCCTGGGATTTCCACAAAGCCAAACTTATATTTGATTTGAGATTTGAGGCTATATCGTGACTCATTATCATTTACAGAATTTGCTCAAGCAATACCCGTCTCTCCAGCGGTTGAAACATCGCCTGAAGTTGTTGCCAACCACGCAGACTCACAAAATGGATAAAACTAGCGATAAGTACTATCAGTATTCATTTCTGAAACTCGAAGTTTTCTCTTTGTACAACGACTACAAACGGGTGATTTATATGGACAGCGATGGGCTGGTGATTCGGAATCTCGACCACTTGTTCACATTGGATATCAGACCTTATCAGGCAGGTTGTCTTAATGGGGTTGATGTGCGGTTTGAAACATCCACAAGGGTGCAGGATTGAACCAAAAGCTTTTCGATGCGGGAATTTGGACTGTCTCGACCGGATGTGTTTAACGTAAAGGCACATTATTGCGTATGTGTGTGTAAACTCTTAGTATTCACCTTGTTTTTGTGGTCATGCCCACATTTGTTATACGTCAACTTTCTTGGCGATCAGTGTGTTGATCCGTGAACTTTTTCTCCAGGTTGCCGCAGCGTGGTCATACGGCAACGCACTGCCCAAAACAGAGCCACCGTGGCATTTGACATCAAGTTTCTTTGTGGCCGATCTGACACCAAAGCTCCATGCCGACTTTCAATCTGCCATGCTGCCAAAGAACAAGAAAAAGGTGCAGGATGACGTGTTTGGCGGTTGCTTCAGAAACGGAATTCTATGCGCATGTGGACGCTGAAACATTAGCTCCAGCTGGTTCTGCTATTATTGTCATTTTTCTGGAGTTTCAGTGACACCTAAATTGAGCTGAGTGCAATTTCACCACAAACCACAACTGATCACTCATTGAAGAAAAATTTGTCAACTGAATGTATATAATATTGGTCGCACAATGACTAAATCAGAATTCATCTACCCTGATCTCCAGGTTCAACCTTAACCACTATGCTACTTGTATTGTTGACAAAACATTTTCAGCTAAACATAATCAAGCAGATCAACCACGTTGCCGCAGGTCTGAAACATTCTCTTTACTACATATGTACCTTGTGTGCGATCACGCAACGCAACGTCATTGCCCCGTCACTTTCCCTCTTCACGATTCAGGAAAAAAATTTGACCAATTCTTATATAGTCATTGTGCGACCAATACCATAGTGACGTTTCAGAATGTTTCAGGTGCTAACATCCTTCGCCAACACCACCAAGACCAACGGTGTCTATGATATGGAGATATTCAACTTTGTGCTTGACAAAGGCCGCCAAGTGTTTCTGCTTCCAACCTACTACGCCAAATTTGACTACTATTTCCACAACACCAACCACACACATGAGCTGGCGTACACTTTCTACGTGCATTTTTCGTCACGAAAACCGTTCTATCACAGGGAAACCAAACAATATGAAACTGATTCTGAAATGACCAAAGGAAAGAGTGCAGATTTTAGGCAGCTGTTTGTTTCGTTCTGGACCGAGGCTCGTTTGTACTGCCCTGGAATAACTTAGCAGCTGTTTCTTTCAAGCAAATACATATATCGTGGATGTTTGGGTCCTGCCTGATCTTGGGTCCCAGACCCTGTGGCCCGCTAGATGTCGATATTTTTTTAGAATTTTTTATATTTTTGTTGAAAGGATCCTGTGGTTATGTCGTTTCTTTTATTGGATTGTCAAGGGGTGACCCAGCTCAACACACTGAAACAAAAAGCCATCTGATCAATTATGAATGAATCTTGTCAAAAGTGCCATTGTGATATCATTTCCTTTTTGGTTTAGTTGGAACAACCCAGTTCTTTGCCATTGTATTGTGTTTGTATTATTGGTTTACGTGTCGATTGCCTGTTGAGCATTTGTTCTACTTTTTCGGGGGTACATTATCAACGGGACTAAGGATGAAAACAGAGAAAAAATAATAAAAAGTTGAACTAAAATGTCTGACACCGAACCAGATCCGGATTCCGTGAGTGACCTGGCGTACACGATGGTACACGTGACGTCACAGGACGATGCCACTATTGAAACATCACCCATTTACTCGCGAGATTTCATTTACGGAAAGGGATGGATCTGTGAACAGTAAGTTTATCTGTCATGGTCGAACTGTGATCTGTCAAACATCAGCAATCATTGTACATCGGAGCAAATTCAGTGATGTTTCAAGTGTTATTCTTCTTTTGGCAATTATGATGCCAGCCCTGGCCCAGCGTGCTTCACTTAGTTGTCTATTACGCACAAGTTTCAGATTCGGTCGTTACCCACAAGAGATGATCCTGCGCATGGAGGAGCTCAGCAGCATCCAGCAGATAGCCATACTCGCGCATCACATCTACATTCGTGAGTGGCGCTGGCTGGCTGGCTGGTTGATGCTTCGCAATTTCATGAATGTTCAACTTTGTCACTATTTCAGCGCAGCACATCGATGTTTTCATTGGTGTGCCGCGCAATCCGCGAAACGCCAACCCGCATTGGACCGAGGCTCATTTCATCGCAATGGGACAGGCGAACTTTCAGGTTTGGAAAATCCTTTCAGAACTCCACCGAAACCGGACACGCTTGTGGGCCACATTCTTGCGAAACTCAGACTGGGCACCTGATTAATCGCAATTTCTTCTTCCCCAGGACAACTCGCAAACGGATCACCGAATGACCGAGAAAAAAACGATCTACACAAAAGCAGTTGGTTTGTTCGTCAAATTCGTGTTCTCGCGAAACTACGAGACGCCATACAACAAAACTGGACAGGTTGGCCTGCTGGCTCTTCAGTGTCTTTTATTCGCGATAATAAACTGATAAAATGATTCTTTTGTCAGGTGGGCATATTTGGCGTGAAGCTTAAAGGCATCGCGCACGGTCACGGTCGCGTGGTACGAATCGATCCACATGGGGATGGCGGTTATGTCATCGGTAGGGTTGGCGTAAAATCATTTTTTTATCAGAAAAGCTGTTTTTCTTCGACCCCGATTTTAGGCGACGGGTCTGATTCGGACACGTACGTGGCTGACGACATAGTCCACAGGGACAGAATGAAGAAAGAAAAGAAACGGGATAGGAAGAAAAAACTTGAAGAAGCCAGGTATAATCAATGCATAGTATACCTCAAAATGTTCATGGTAAAATTTATTTTTTATGACCGAAAACCTTTTTTTCAGAAAAGAGCCCCCCGGTGTGATTGAGATCGAAGGCCGAAAATGGCGTCCGCCTTCGTTCGTCGACCACGAAGAATACGATGACTTGATCAAAGTTTTGGAAGAGAAAAAGAAAGAGAAAATTTATCAACGAAGGTTCATAATTGTCAATTCAGCTAAAACTTTTTAAACTATAGTTGTGAAAATCATGATTGCAGTTACACGGACGCAAAGGAGATCAAGTCGATTCAGGACGATCTGAAAGTGCAAAAGTCGAACATCATGAAAACACATGCGGACTTGTTGCGTGCAATCGACAAAGAGGACTTTCCACAAGTGCGACTTTGTTTTTATGAATGAATTTTATTTACAACCACCTGCCGACTGCCACAGGCGCAGCAATTGCAACGAACCTATGACCGAGACCGATTCAATGCGACCAAACAGTACAAGCACTTACCGAGATTCTTAAACGAACGAGAGGTTGGGTGATGTTTCACACGAGTAAAAATATTTCATCGTAGCCAGCCGCACGCAAGATGCGTTTCAGCGTTACCATTACATCGAACATTTTGGTCGTCGGGAGCGATCACTGCAAGAGGGCTACCCGGATCCGACTAAGCTGGATGGACAGGTATGAATGAGGCAAGACATGTACCATCCCTCAGCAGCTGTATCTCCTGACCTGTATCCAACTTGGTAATCGGCTGGATCGGGGCTGGCGTTGCGCTTGCTCTTTCGTATGGATGCTTCGCCATCCGCTTATGACAAATTTTTTGCCCGCACAAAAGTTCGTTATTGCCTGTGACTGGAAGCAGACATGGTGCAAAAAAGTCACATGATCAAGGCAAGACCAAACCGCACTGATCACCAATTTAGATACCAGACAAAATCCTTGACAGTTCCAATATTCTGAAACATCTGTGTATATATTAATTCAGGTTGAGGGCGACGTGCCTGGTCGTCACTACCACTACAATCCGCAACGATACGGCAGCGACAGAGAGGAATTCAATCCCAACTCGGATCTGTGGGATGGATACAGAATGGTGGACGGTGGTGGAGGTGGAGGTGCCAGTCCCAGACCGGGAACGATGGGACCGACCAGGTATACAATGTGAATGGAATGGAAAAGAAAATAGGACCTGATCGGTTTGACCAAGAACTATCCGAGAACCATGGGACCGACCAGGTATACAATGTGAATGGAATGGAAAAGAAAATAGGACCTGATCGGTTTGACCAGGAACTACAGTATGTGGGGACTGTCATCTATCACCGTTGTTATCATGCCCATTGGTGACATGTACCTAATCCCAATCAAGATCACAATCAAGTCATGAAAGAGATAATACTGAATGCAACCGCAGTGAAAGCACGGAACACAATGAAAGAGAAAACTCTGAATGCTGGTAATGCAATGGATGGGAAAGTACTGAACGTAATGAAAGAGAGAAAACAGATATATATGGCGAGAAAGTAAGTATAAGAAAATACTGCAATTTTAGCACGAGTCCGAATGGTCAACGTCCGACCGATGGCTTCCCCGACGAAGATCGAGTGCAACAAATATTGGAAATGGATCGAAACAATGACCCGAACACGGATGATGAGTTGACGAAAGTGTTGGAGGAAATGGAGCAACAGGACAGGACTGATCTCGATTGGAGACTGCAGGTGACGAAAAATTACAGTCCTAGGGTGGAATAAACGGTGTAAACGTCAGTTGGGTGTAAAGGTAGGCGTAAGCTCCGTCGAAAGCTCGGTCGGTGTAAGCTCGGTGTAAACACGAAACATTGCCTGCTGTTAAAGGGGGCCTTTCGCATTTCAAACCCCCTTCAAACCTCGCATGTGTTTAGACAGTGGTCAAGGCGTCATAAAAGTCAAACACACCGGAGGTCTAACGTTCAGCATGCGGCCAGGAGATGCCCTTCAAGAGGAACATCCGGGAATAAAGTCAAATGTGGACCAGCCCAATTTCCACCTGCGCATTCAGGCAACTCGCCTGATGACAAGGGCGGTCAAGGCGCAGAATGTTTCGCAGGATATGTGCCCCTGCCTCACTATAGAATTTTGCTTTTTTTATTTCGAATTGCAATGAATAGTTCATGTTTGGGTGCTAAATGTTTCAAGGTCTGCTTTTCACGCTGGAACAATTCGTTGAAATTCGAAATATAAAGAAAATCGAAATTCCATAGTTAGCGGTGTTGCAAAGTTTCATGCGAAATATTCATTCGCCTTGACACCTTTTTGATCAAGCAGTTTACCTCAATGCGCAGGTATAAATTGGGCTAGTCCGCGGCACACTTTGTTCCCGGATGTTCCTCTTGAAGTGCATCTCCTGGTTGCGCATGCTGCAGATCTGCAGATTGGGTGCAAAATTTGAGAACGGTTTGAACTGTGAAAGGCCCCTTTAACGTGGAATGTTTCATATTTACACCGAGCTCACACCGACCTCGGTGACGTTTACATTGTTTCGAACACACCACTCCCAGGCTGGCATCATAGTGAGTTGACCGGCAGAGTAATTTTCGTTCATTAAGAGTTGAGTGGTCCCGAAGTATAGCAGAAATTCCCAACAGCTTTCAACATGAGACAGCCCAAATTATGATACTCACTTGCGACAGTTCCGATGATAACTACACCCCAAGTATAACCCTGCTAAACCCTCAGACAATTATGCGTCGGCACGGCGTCTCGTGGGACAAACGTGTAGACAAGAAAAAGAAGGACGTGTTCGGTAAAGAGCTGAAAGTGCCCACGAACTCACGGATTGGGGACGAAGTTTATGATTTCAAACCGTCCACACCGTTGCCAACGACGAAAGAGGATCGGGATCGCACACCGGTCGCTTGGTGATGTTTCATTTCATTTTCAAGTATCAAGTAATTAGGCTTCGTGTCATGATAGGTACCTCGAGGTGACGATCGCACCCCTGAACCACAAAAGGAACGCGTGCCTGATGACCCTGCTGTGGATGATGCTGCTAACTCGACGAATAAGAAAAACAACACCAAAAATAGTGAAAACAAAAGTGACAACGCTTCTGGTGAAAAGAAAGGCTGTGCTTTGCAGTGATCATTCATTGTTCATGTGATAATGTATACTACAGTACATGTATGTTGTCTGATGCCAATGCGCATCCGAACTGTTATTCCCTAATCAAGTTTATGCAAAATAAAGCAAAAAAATCGAGTAATTTACGTTTCATCATGAAAGAACATATCCGGTTCAAATGAATGCGTCTTGCCTCACGCAATCAATAAGGACCACATTTTTTAAATTGAAATCACAACATGTCCGGTTGGGTGAGCTGAGCACCGTATAATAGCAGTGTGGTGCAAACACACTTCTGAGAACGGGCAACTTCTACATATACGACTTTCACATCAGGTACACCAGCCAATACACGATGTTGAACGCAACGAACACAACGGGATACACCAATCGACCGAGTCGCATCACCCAAGTGGCTCTGTCAGGCGATTGGGATTGTTTTGGCAGATCGGTCAACAGAGTGCGCTGCTGCAAAAGGACACACGTGTGTTCGGACTGAAGTAGAACTGTCGACTTGTGTCAAACGAAGATGCCTGTCCTGGTGATACGACCTGGACATTTTTTGCTGCCAAAGCATTCAAAAATAGTATTCGGTCTCACAGTCTTTTCTTCGCCTTCAGCGTCATCCGTGGTTCGTTGTCGTCGTGGCTCCCCCTTCATTTGTGACCCAACAACGACACAAACGGGTGCGCGTGCCTGATGACCCTGCTGTGGATGATGCTGCTAACTCGACGAATAAGAAAAACAACACCAAAAATAGTGAAAACAAAAGTGACAACGCTTCTGGTGAAAAGAAAGGCTGTGCTTTGCAGTGATCATTCATTGTTCATGTGATAATGTATACTACAGTACATGTATGTTGTCTGATGCCAATGCGCATCCGAACTGTTATTCCCTAATCAAGTTTATGCAAAATAAAGCAAAAAAATCGAGTAATTTACGTTTCATCATGAAAGAACATATCCGGTTCAAATGAATGCGTCTTGCCTCACGCAATCAATAAGGACCACATTTTTTAAATTGAAATCACAACATGTCCGGTTGGGTGAGCTGAGCACCGTATAATAGCAGTGTGGTGCAAACACACTTCTGAGAACGGGCAACTTCTACATATACGACTTTCACATCAGGTACACCAGCCAATACACGATGTTGAACGCAACGAACACAACGGGATACACCAATCGACCGAGTCGCATCACCCAAGTGGCTCTGTCAGGCGATTGGGATTGTTTTGGCAGATCGGTCAACAGAGTGCGCTGCTGCAAAGACACACGTGTGTGTTCGGGTTCGGACTGAAGTAGAACTGTCGACTTGTGTCAAACGAAGATGTCTGTCCTGGTGATACGACCTGGACATTTTCTGCTGCCAAAGCATTCAAAAATAGTATTCGGTCTCACAGTCTTTTCTTCGCCTTCAGCGTCATCCGTGGGTCGTTGTCGAAGTGGGTCCCCCCTTCATTTGTGACCCAACAACGACACAAACGAGTGCAATGAATTCAGACAGCATGCACGTGCCAAGCCACACGTCACTGGCCTTCGTGTAGTTGACGGGCGGGAGGTGAAGCTGCTGGTTGAATGCGGTCGCCTGCGAAAATGGTGGGATCAAAGCTTTGTGATCGGTTCGCATTCTATGACAGCTTCCTGTGAAACATCACTTAGAGCGACATATATGCTGACGGTAATGTGTGCGTCTGCACTGCACCCAACAGGGATGTTTTACTTGGGATCGCTTGTGTTTTCGGGTCACCCGCCAAGTGACCGGTGCATTTGCAGAGACGATGACCTGGTGCTCCGCCCAAATTGTGAAAATTGGTTGCTGTTATCAAGTAGTGACAATTGAATGGTGATTTTTATGTTTCACTGAGTGATCCAATGTATGCCACGTCCAACCATGGCAGCAGTTGCGATGAGTGTGCCCAATGCCATCAGACATGCAGCCGTAGTGTGTGCACGTGCATCAAGCCACAACGCCAACCACCCAATGACAACCAGCATCGCGCTTGGTGTGTACATGTGCAATAATGGGGCACCAAGCTGACGACGCAACTCCATTATCATGAAGGCAGACGAATAGCAGCCTGAAACATTATGAAGCCTCGGCCCGGCCCTATACTGCGGCCCGACCGGCGGTGCACCGGTTGATCGTCACAGTCTTATGGTTGTGGTCGTCTGATGAAAACTGCCGTTCAGGTGCTGTGGCACTCAACTTTGAAAGTTTAAGGCTCTTGTGAACGACAAATACCCGACGGCGTACCGGACGCGGTGCAAATCGTGCTTTGCGTCGTGTTCACGTTGTCCAGGCTGTAGCCAATCAGCGTGGAGCTAAGTCCCGTTCGAAGCTAAATTATGAACATTCTAACGTTGTGCAATCGTTGAAGAAGTTAAATGAAATAAACGCACTTGAATGGCATTGCTCGTCTTCCATGCATATTCAATGTTGTTAGTTGTTTGTCCGTAACTCGACAACTCCAATTTTACCGTTTGTCTGTCATGCGGGTATCGGTGCAGATCCAATGGACATGATAGCACCAGGCTCAGACTGCAAGTTTTTAGACCATAATGCCGCAAATTACAGAAAGAATTAGTCACTGCAAACAACATCCAAGATTGAAACATCACCCACCGCACACTGTGAAACACCATACCACTCGCATACACGCGAATCAGTTCGTTCTTCTCATAAACGTCGTGAGTCCGACCCTTTATGTCATTCTGTAACAATTCGGTGGTAATATGCATGTTTTTCATAGCTGGACAACTGTCAATCAAGTCAGTCCCTGTGTTCACCACACGGTTCTCAACTGATATTCTCAAGGAGAACGCGTTCTTTAGCTGTTTCAAAAAAGGGTTGTTGAGAATATTTTTAAACCGATTTCAATCAGCATTTGCTCCCGACAACTTTTATGCCGGTCGAATCAGAGCTGTCGCTGACCAAAATTCACAAAAATCACAAAAAGCAAAAACGAGGTCATCCTAAAAACTGGGTGGTGCGGTGTTGAATACGGGGGGATAATCACGAAGCAACCAACCATAAAGAACGTATCCGGCATCCACACCCTGTTGCTATCATGCCCATGCGGCAGGGTCACATACGTCGGTACAATTGTGTCATCGTTGCTGTAGTATGTGAGTCGCTCGTCCTGCCATTCTTGACGATAGGTGAGTTGCAGGTGACATTGCTGAAATGGGTTTGTGGCTGCGACGTTTCATTCAGATGATGCGCACAGCACCACATGCGTGATACACGTAAATGTGACAAATGTACTCACTCCGAATGTGGGTGGAATGCACTTTGTTGGAATGGCACCCTGAGTCGGGGTGGTCGAGGACAGGTTTGACTTGGAATTGGCATGAACAATGTTTTTGCGCACTGGCTGTGGGGCATGCACTCCTCTTAGACACACATGGCCAGCTGTAGCTCAGGTTTCACGGATTATATAAAAACATTTTGTGCCAATTCAATGTGAAACCCGTCCCCGACCACCATACCCGACCCGGATGCCAGCAAAGTATGTACCGCCCTGTCTTTGAGTCGTATCACATTGTTGGGGATAGCAATTGAAATCAAATGCCACAATCATCATGCCCACGTGTTTGCTATTCTACAACTTGAAAGTTTGCTTCCGAAGTTTTAACTGACCATTTTTCTATCGTCAAGGCTCAACGAACGCAACATCACATTCACTGTGATCACGACTGGACCGTGCGTGCCTGTCGATGGTGTGCGACTTGTTTTTGTCGTGAAATGCCTAACTGCATAAAAAAGTACAGCTGCGGCACTCCCGTACCAGGTACGCTGGTGTTTGTGCCCTTTGGTCGCACACGTGCGTCGTAACGCGTTTGGTTGTCCTGCCCAGCAGTGAACAGTTTGTCCAACACTGCGATGTCTGACGATAGATCCGTCCAACACAACACTGACCGACACCAAGGTGAGATTAGAATCAACCTGGGCGACAGGACGAACCCGTTTTATTTTGAGCAACCACATTTCTGCTCTGAAAATTAACTGGAAAACTCACCAAAACCACAGTCGTTGCATGATGTGGTGTGCGCTCACGGTTGCAAGCTTTATTCAGCGAATGGTTTTGACTCGTTGATGTTTGCTTGATCGCACCAATGCTGTTCTGGCAGATATATTCTACTTTTGTGAATGCCACAATGTTCCTAGTTCGTAAACAGCAGTTTTGACTCAACTGCACAGCAGACCTTGAAATAGACTGATACATCCCAAACCATAAAAAGCTGATCACATTAACTTTGATAAATTGAAATGACATTTAGTTTCACCATGTAACTTGTAACGCGACAGCATATGCGGCACGTTGCTCTGGCGATTCTAATCGGTGCACTCATGTTGTGCTCACCAATAAAAAACAAAATTACCCATGGTGGTTTCAGTTCCCAGACTTGTCCCGAGCCCTTTAATACGTGTCTGAGTTTGGGCAAAGCCGACGACGTGCGGCAATGACATTAGCATAAGTGGTTGATGATTGATTTGTGACAAGGTGCAAGTCAAAAAAGAAAAAATCGGGCTAAGTTTAATGTCGTCGAAATGTAAAACAAGCTAAAGCGGAAATGTTCCTTGCGTTTGCGTGAAGCCACGACTTGCGTCGACCACATTTGAAGTAGCCGTTGATCATGCATTTGGGACAAGATGCAAGCCAAAATAGAGAAAAATTTGGCGCAAACACTAAAATTCAAGCACTAAAATATCATGCCAACAGCAACAACTATCAGGCAACTTTTGAGTTCGGATTGATTTCTCTGGATGCATCCGTGTATTGCACAGTGTCAGATGCTGGATGTCTTGGAGTGTCAACATGCGGGTCACTGGTGGCGCCGTCAAGATGGGAGAATTGGGTGGACCTGGAATCGGGATGATCAGTTTGAGCAATGGGTGAGGACCTGGGTTCGAGCCCCAGTCGAAGAAAGCCATTTTTGTTCACAAAGGATTTTGGAATGTACATGCGCTCCCCGTTATTATGATCAGTTTGATATGAGAGCAAAAACATTAATGTTGCTAAAGAAGTGATAGATATCAAAATTTAGGTTCAGTCTGTTCTGGTCCCATCCCATCCACACAGAAAGCATTCTGTTCAGACGTGTTCTCTGCGCGCAGCGATTGGTTATCACTTATCGATGACTTTTTGATGTGGATAGATTCGTACAAAAGCTTGAAACCGCAATGGAACTTCAAACAAGCGAAACGGACCTCCTTGCATTGTGCTGGTACTGCACAACCCTTGGACTCTGTCCACCACCCCCAACCCAGCCGGGCCCGTGTCGAATCAGTTGTAGTGCGTATGCGATCAACGAGTAGATACCGTAGCCCAATGACAGCAGGACGAAAATGGCAGAAATGAAGAGAAACAGGCCGACAATCATAGCACAAAGTTGGGACACCCAACGGGCTGGATTGGATGCGGGACAATCGGATACGAGGCAATTGCCCGCAAATCTGGCTGCAAAGGAAGGGGCGCTCTGGGTGATGTTTTAACGCTTTGGTAAACAAAGCACGACAAAGAGATTTCAACTGTTATTTACTTTTCTCATACTCATGAAACACCAGTAGGCCTGTATCGGTAGTCACGCAACTCATCAGTTGTTACTTTCGGTCAGCAGAAGACTGCCCTGGAATGTTTCTTCAGGCGAGGCCTGAGCCCAAACAATGCTTGAGGTTGGTGCGAGTACCCCTGCACTCGGCTCTACTGACAACGATTGGTTCACGTTGACCAAAGTGGTTGATGTCTTTTGCCATTGTGCGCTAATACGGTGTGCTTTTCTTGTTTCTGACACACACAAGTCGACTCACACTGGACGCAGCAATGTCCATAGACCATCGTTCTGCACTTGCAGCATCGCGTATTGATAATGGAATGCTGCGGACACTGCCAGTTCAATTCGTTCATCGTTTGATTCCAATTCTCAAAGTGTGACTGTTCGTTGTAGGAGAAATCGATGAGACTGTAGAACATGTAGGAAAGGATGGGCAGACAGACAAACGACGCAACGCTCGCGACGAAAAACGCAAAATTCGCGTTGTCGCGATGGGACATCTTTCTAGATTTTCGGTTGTTGAAATTATTCCGATTTCGGTATTCACATTATATCGCAATTCAGTTAAAATGAAGCATTACTTCAAATTCCAACCAAATCAATTAGCTGTTGACACATGTGCAGCATCGCAGCCAACCGACGCTGTGCGAATAAACCAAAGTGCCGAAAACTGTCATGGTAACCAGGCAACAAAGGTTCGTTCTGGTGTCGTCATAATGCTTTGGGTGTGAAAAATCAATCATGGACGTAGTGCGGCCGCCCTTGTTTGTTGTACTTATATTGCATGCTAATATCGGCATCGACTAACACTTGGTTCCATACCTGCCAAGGCGGCAACGGGTGTGATGTTTGCCATTGGAACAGTACACTCAAAGCATCACCATAAAGTGCTTTCATTAGTCACTGATGTACCCCTTCTTGCATGACAAAAATGGTCTCTCACTCACGTGAAAATCACGCTCTCAACAAGAAATGACAACAAAGTATGTACATGCTGGTACAATAACAACTGCAAAATGCATCCGCGAGTGTGTCACATGCGTTCAGCTGCACGCGACGCCAGACTGCGCATGTTGCCATAGACCTTGGACGGGGGCGCACCTGGAAGATTCAAGAAAGGATTGAAGTTGAATAGAAAACGCTCGTTAAAGGGGGCGCGACATTATTATTTTTCACGATACACCGCCTGATTTTATGTCAGAAATTGAAAGACGACATCCGAAGGAACATGTCTTACAAAGACAACAACATTGACCCGCGCTGTTTTCAGCATGAAAATCACCCCCGAACGTCGAATGTCAGGAACAAAAGTCAGTTTGCTGTAGTCGCTTGGCCGCTTGAAGATTAGGCATCGAGCTCAAAAAATTATGATATGGACTCGGCGCTTATGTAATATTTGCGAAACATTTCAGCTGCCACAGAAATTGCAACGTCGACAGGTGCTTGGAGCTGGTTGCCGGAAAAATGTTTCGCAGATATTACATAAGCACCGAGTCCATATCAATTTTTTGAGCTCGATGCCTGATTTTCAAGCAGCCGAGCGACTACAGCAAACTGACTTTTGTTCCTGACATTCGATGTTCGGGGGTGATTTTCATGCTGAAAACAGCGCGGGTCAATGTTGTTGTCTTTGTAAGACATGTTCCTTCGGATGTCGTCTTTCAATTTCTGACATAAAATCAGGCGGTGCATCGTGAAAAATAATGATGTCGCGGCCCCTTTAATGCTTTACCAAATTTATGATGCACTAGTTTTATGGTGGACATCTTTGTCATCGAGAAGACCCATTCAAAAAAAAGAGATTCTTGTTCGAATAGAAAAGAAGATGGAAGCTGTCCACGACGTTAGCTGTTACTGGTGGCCATAGAAAACATCTGAACAGACATTTTCGTCCCAGACGCAAGCGAACAAACGACTGCCGAAGCAAATAATTTTCTACATGTCTATTTTCTTCAGTTTCACAGTTGCAATTTCAACACAAGCAGTAGCAAGTTGTAGAAGTTTTGCTTCTCATTCAAGCATGAAACATCAATATTGAAGTTGTCCAGTACGGCATTCAAAAAAAGTTCAACCATTCAAGCAACGTATCTGGCATGTCGGTAGAACATCGCTGAGCTACGTGAAACTAAAAAACGATGAGCTCATTTGACTAAACCATGAGACTAGACAGACAGGATTAATTCTAGTTTTGAACCAGATTCAGCTAAAAAATGTCCAGCGAAAAATAGCAATCAAAATCAAAACATTGAAAGCATTACCCATAATCAGGCTGCACACGGCGTTCCTGGCCACTCTGCAGTTCTGAAACGATCCCAATATGCTGATCTTGCTATCGGCGAGCACAATACGCGTTTTGGTGACGTTTTCGATGGTGAACTTGGTGCGACCGTCTTTGCCCGCAATTCGGCCGATCGCTCGCGATAGGTGCTCGCCTTTCAGGGGTTTCACTGCAAAATCAGGGTCGATTTGGTATGTGTGATGACGACAGTGGGTGGGAATGATGATGACAATGGTGTATTACGTTCTGGAAGCTTTTAATTATCGAGTCACAACAAGATTCGCAACGGAGCATGATAACAAGTCCGGCAGAGCACCAGTGGGCCATGTTGGACGCCATGGTGAAATCTAAGAGAATTGATCACAAACACATAAATACGCCACAATAATTAACCGTCATTGATCTCAAATGTTTCAATAAACAGATCGTCCAATCGAAGCAACGCCAACGCATCCTGAAAATGTGAAAATGTCGAATTTCTGCGATAAGCCAGCGCGTCTCACGTTTGACTACACACTTGTTTTATCGACACACGAAAGGTAAGCCAGGGCAAAGACCGCCGATTGCTGACGGCTCGTAATAAGCTAAGGTTCAGCAACAAAAAAAACGACAAACCCAAACCCACATCGACATCAAATCCGAGCACAAACGCTTTCACAAAGTCAGCGCCTTTCTGCAGATTGGCGACGTCGTGTGTTTTGTCGGATTGTCTCAGCTCAACACATCTTGTCTTCAGATTGAATCGGATCTGTAGATTCAGATGTTGCACAATCGGAGTGAAGATTTTCAGCCAATTCTGTTTCAGCGGTGCGTAGCGATGCGTGGGCACCGGGATCTTTCGTTGTTCACTCGGCTGAAAAAAAATGGCTGCATTTTACGAATAAGATGGAATTATTGAGATGATTTTCTCATTCAATTTTTTGAAGATTGAAGATTCAATTTTTTCTGGTTTTACGTCAATTTATCAATCACTTGAATTTTTCAGATTAGCACGGCATCGTCATTCTCAAGTGAAACAACGAGAACACATCCGAATGTATAACACTGCAGCTATTTTTGCAATTATGGTGTTCCAACGTCGTTTTCATCCACAAACGATCATGAAATCGATTTTTTTCTTCAAGCTAGTTGCCTGGTCGCTCAAAAACATCGATCAGCATTGTGGTACACGATACATCAGTTGAACAAAAAGCCAACCCCACTAACATCAACAAACGCCTTTTTCGCCCTCACAACACTGCTGGTGGTGGACACCGCGTCCATCGATTCGTCTGCTTTTCGTTTGCGCGACTTTTTCGACGTGACAACCTTGAATTCCTCCTCTTTTGGCGTGCCATCTTTCTGGTGGTTTTTGGCCGTCGAACGGGTGATTCTCTGCAGTACGCAGTCTACCCCGTTTAGTCACACGATCGGGGACCATAAAGAAAATCCATCATTGTGACATACCAGTGGAGTGTGGCTAACTTGTGGTATAATTACCCGTTGCCCTCTCTCACTAGCTTGCACTTTTGTGCGCAGCAGTGGTTTTACTTGGGCAATAAGATCTGCTCTACGCCATTTTTGGAGCTCAGTGGGCCAGAGGTGTTCGCACCGACTAGACCTGGTACCTCGAAAACTGGCCGAAACGAGCAAACCTCACAGTTATTCAGTTTGGTGTTTAGGACCACGGGAATTTGCATCACAATTGAGTGCTGAAACATAATTTCAAATAACCCCAGTGTCTTGCCTCTGACACGGTCGCGTTGGTCGAGTCATCCAACAACGGAGGCAGATCGTCGTCATCAGCTATCTGCTCAATCGGAAGATCGTCCATGTCTTTTGTCCAAATCTGGAAACTTCGCTTGTATTCGATTATAATCTAATGAAAACCGATGGTAACCATCTGACATGATGGTGCGACATAAACATCGTACGCTTCCCGTCAAAACGCAGAACCACGTGATCCAGGAAATATTTCTGTTTTCTTTCTTGTCCAACTGTATCAGCACAACCAAATGACTTCATACAGTCACCAAAGAACATTGTTTTGTCCCTATCATCATATCAAACAGAACGAATCCAAATGAAATATCTGTAAAAAATTCCACAACATCTGAGTGAATTATCTAGTGACACACAAAGAAAATTAGATTACGACTAATTAATAAAAAATTCTGTTTAGAAAAAGGTGTGCATCATGAAGACTGCACATACAACTCAAAAATACAGTTTGCATAGACACCAACATTTAGCAAGTATAAACGATAAAAGGGAAAATAATGCATACAAGTAGGTGTATTTACGCTGGAAGACTGCATGGCACCCTGAAATTTTAAGTGAGCCTAACGAACGAGGATACACATCAGACCATGAACAATAACCTGTAAAGAGCGCGACATTTTTCAAAAACAAACACATAAGATTTACAAAACCAAATGCTTTAAATGAATTGACAAGAACAATCCAAGACACAGGAAAGAATAAGACCAGAGTGTCGAAAGGAAAAGGCAAGAAAGGAAAAAATCGTACACATGTTCAGAACTTTGTAACACTGCTCAAACGCACCTCAAGAAAATCAGTCACGCATGATACAATTTCAGCTAATTTAGTCGAAAAACACAACTATACAGATTTATAAAAAAGGGAATCTAATCATTGTGGAATGCTGACCCTAATGATAGTGAACAGCACACAGCCAGCCACAAATGATGTCATTTTGATCAATCGCTGTCGTGACGTGGCGCGTTGATGGAATTCGCCTGCCAACATCTCGACCGATGAAACGTAGAAGAATGTGCCCAATGCGAACGACTGTAGATGCAATGGAAGAGAAAATGGATGAAAATAAAAAAGAAAAGGGAAGCTATTCAGTCATCGGGAAATAATTCCCAGTCACACACAGTAGATGGGCATGATAACAAGGGTGTTGGCGACAACGATACGATGCATTTGAATGGGATGCATACAATCTTAATTTGGACAGAACAAAATTGAATAATTATGTCTTCTTTGTGCCCACAGCAAGACACTAAAATGTTACACGCAACGCATATTATTTGCACCTTAAAATGCAAAGGTAAATTCGTCGAACGGGAACAATACAAGTGTCCAAAACACGAACATACATACCTCCATCAAATACCTGGTCCTGACGGACGCTAAACTCTGATCTCTGGGCAGCGCCCTACCGATGATCATGCCACACGGAATCATGGCCGGCAACATAAACACACCGGCGTACCTGTAAAGATGAACAAAAATGTTGTTTTGCCATAGTTGACATAAATGTCTATCGGAACATGTTACCGTCTACGAATCACATTGACACCGAACAGCTCATGTCAGTCGGCAACAACAATGTAAAAAAATCAAAATAACAATAACTCTCTTGTATTGACCAACTCACTTGCATCTCATAGCACCGGGTGGCGCCTGATGAATCTGATTGGCCAACGCCACACCGAATGAGAATTCACACAACACTTCGTGCAGCACAATGGCCAACATCAGTTGCCACAAGGCTGCGTACGAGTCCTTCAAACACGACGGCGTCACAAACAAGAATGCTCTGTGGACTTCGGCTGGCAGGTGTCAAGATTAGTGTTGATGGTCATATTCTGGTCTTGCCTTACCCTTGGTCACGTAAAAGTTGGAGCACATGTACACTTCGAGATTTACCTATGCTGCAAACTTTGACTCGAACTACATGTGCTCAATTACACAACACTAAAGGCATCCCTAACCGAATCGATGCCCGTTTTTGACACCGGCCTGACGACATGCCCAGAAACCACAAGACCAAAGAGTTCCATTTCCATTTTTTTAATTCTCACAATCAGCCAAGCACACTGACCTGTAATCCCAACGCAATGCCCTCCAGCGCGGCGTGTGTGCCCATCGCGATCAACAATCCGAACGTACGAAACATGCCATGACCCACCCCGACCACATGACTGTGACCGTGCATTGACGATGTGGGATGGTGGAAATGCTCGTGACGACGTAGATGGGCAGTTGGCGACCCTGCCGAGTCAGGGTAAATATATTAGGATTTTGTTATACTAGTGCATCATTACATTATGGAGGTAAGATTTCTCAGGCTGGAGAAACACTTTGTCGCTTTTGGGCTCAACACCCATCGGTGGGCCAGCCAACCCTATCCTTGGAAAGCAGCATCACAACTTCCAGGTACGCTGTTTTTGGTTTGTCTTCTGATCAACTGGTGACGTGTTGGACAACATCTACCGAAGCGGTGCCAAGCAGCCACAACAAAAGCAACCCAACCGGACCCACTTTTCTGCGTGCCATTTAACAGCCTTGTATTGGTATCGACAATCTTGACCGAACTATTTATCTTCGTGCTCAGTCCGGCATCGTTGTCAAGTAATGGCGGTGGTGCAGAGTCAACCGGAGGCGGAGGAGTGGACTGGCGAGAGGGATTGTCGTCACCGGGAAGTCTGGCATCAATGGATAACATGACAAATGCAATGAGTAATTATCCCACCTTGCGACGAAGTGGTGCGGGATTGATTTATTATGATTTGTTTATTTGATTATGATTTATTGCCAGCTTTGACGTCGATCAGCCTAGTTTTCCTGTGAACCTTTCAAGCTGGCACTAAAGAGGGTTGCCCTCAAAACATGAAACATCCGAAAATTCAGTCGCGTGACACAGACAATCTGCTTCTTTTCAGCCCGATCGCCGTGTTTGATATACC
Source organism: Rhynchonema sp. JSB1_4 (assembly GCA_030248065.1). Lineage (NCBI taxonomy): Eukaryota > Metazoa > Nematoda > Chromadorea > Monhysterida > Xyalidae > Rhynchonema > Rhynchonema sp. JSB1_4. The sequence continues at coordinate 64,958 of JASAMV010008391.1, forward strand.
GCTCAACGTAATTTTGTATGGGCACTGCACATAGATCTTATTCATTTATGAATCAAAAACCGCCGTTAACAGGTAGTGACAACACCGTTTAAAACACCAAAAAAAACAGTTCACAACAGTTTTGGCCAAAAATGAAATATCATCACCTTTCGTACTCCTCTACCTCATATTCGTCGTGCGCCGATGAGGGATCACCGATGGCCACAAACTGTTCGAGACAGAACAACAGCACAAAGCCAAGCAGCACGTAGAAGGATGAACTCAGATAGAATGGCTCTTCGGTCGAATGCGAATGCGAATCGTGGTCTGAGCCGGATAATGACTTCACCCTGTAATAGGTAGGGTTAAGAGAGATGTCGGGTGTCGGCTGTCGGGTACCAAAAAAGTGTAGGTGTCGGGTGTCGGGTACCCCCAGATGTCGGTTTTTTTAGACCCGACACCCGACAGCCGACACTTGCATTTCAAAACATCAGTATTGCTGAGAGAAGAATTTTGAGAGAAAATTTTCTTCGAACCAAATGTTTCCGAAGACGCAGAATTTGACATTTTGGTGTTAATTTCGTGTGAAAATACTTGAATTCAGTAACTTGAGCCAAAAATTGCACTCATGACATGATGCAAATGAGCAAAAATTTGCCTGTTATTCAGGTGTCGGGGTTTTTTTTGCAACTGTCGGGTGTCGGCTTTTTTCTGAGGTGTCGGGTACTTCCAGATGTCGGGTGTCGGGTACCCCCCCCCCCGACCTCTAACCCTACCCTGTAGAATCAACACATACGATTTATGGTGGTGCAACAACGTGGTAAACACATCAGCCCGTTCTTTGGCAATAACGCACAAACATGAGAAGATGTAGAACCGAAGAGAAAGACAACTAAACAAACGACTGAAAATGCCACTCCCAAAACGTACACCAACTCCTTCACTTCAACAAAATGTTCTTGTATATGAGGCATCATGCCCAGCCAGCACGCTGTCACAAAAACGCCTGAAACAAATGAATGATTTGTAGCATGAAGTGAATCTGAACACAAAAATACCTTGATACTTCACGAAAACGAGAAGAATAACTAGACAGCAAAAATACATTATTCGCAGTTATGCAGAAACAGTCATCGAACGTTACTGAGTACTTGCTTCAATGTCAACAATTCAACGAACCGGCAGCAAAACATTGACAAGCCGACATGAAGACGCCATCAGCCAATTGCGTTGAGAATCGGCCGAACAAAACGACGGGAAATAGCGCACACGCACAAAGCAGGATGTAGCCACCAATTGCCAGCAGGACGATGGCCAACCACGTCACTGCAGCACGGAGCGACATTTTAAGATCAGGCATGATGCGCATGGGACATCATAAAGTGAACGTCCAGGCACAACTGGAGATCGGAAGGTAACGGGTACCGGTTGCCAAAAAGTATCGGATATCGGCATGTTTCTCCAATGTATCGGCTATTACACTTTTCGCGAGTAAAAACCAGTCCTAAAAAACAGCTCTGCATATATTGATTGTCTTACGAAGAGAAAAAATTTTAAAGTGGGAGCTATTTTCATGTTGCAAAACACAACAGAGCACGATTTTTATGACAAAGATTGTTGGCTATGGCACTCAGTGTCTCAAAAAATTTCGTGCGACGTTTGACAAGAACCTGTTTTGCTAAAGCGGGTTTTTACTGGTATTTTGGCACTATCGGGCATCGGTTTTTGTTTCGAAGTATCGGGTATCGGGTACCGACATCCCCCCGATACCGATCCCTAAACACAACCAACCTTGTTCTGGCTCGGTGTTGGCATCTGTTGTGCTTGGCTCGACCAATGTGACTGACATTCTTGAAATTGGGCATGTGTTTCATAAAAATTCGTCCATAAACGTTTCGGCAAAATAGCAAATAATCGCTTGAAATATTCAAGCTCCGGTTTTCAATCGACCGTAACTCGTCAACCAAAAAATGTCACAAAAGTGACGTTCGTTATTTCTCTGTTCAACAAAAATGACACCAAATTCGTAACAACAAACAGTCCGGAAAGAGAATTTATAACAAAGTAATGTTATTTTCGTCGTGATTTGCCCAAACGTTTTTTCTTCAGTCCTCCCTTTCTCGGGCCGAGCATTTTTGGAGCACCTTTCTGCGGTCGACCTTTACGATTTAGTCTCACCCCTGAAATATACACAAAGCGTCATGGGGTTTGTCCGTTTTTGATCAGGTTCCATTTAGTCAAGGCACGTTCAAGCATACTCTTGCCAGATACCATCTCAAATCAATAAGGTCATGCAGCAACGAAAATAAATTACGGTAGTTTTTTGCACGATAATCAGCACGGCTCATACATCTCAACATCATGCTGATATTTATATCCGAAAACCCGTACATTTAGTTGCCACCCACCAGATTTCGAGCTGTACATCGACATATCCCCAGCCGTATCGGCCGTATTTCGTTTCGATCCCTTCTTTCTCCCGCCAAACCCATATTTATCGTTGCGAATCTGTCGCTTCTTCTTTATCGACTTGTCTTTCCGATTGTTCTTCTGACGCTGCTCGCGAGCTTCGGCCAATTTGGATTCAGATTCACTGAAATTCTGGTCGAACATTCTCAAGAAAACGACGATACTGTAAACAAAATAAAAGCAAGAGTAATAATGATCTAAAAAAACCCTAACCCGAGCATTTCTTCCAGTTGTTCTTTCATCCCCTTTCGGTGTTTCTTGACGGCTTGCGCGAGTTTATTCTTCTCTGACTGTCGGTCCTGCGCAAGAATAGTGATAAAAATAGGTTGGACACACCACACGAAAAAAATGTGACAAAAACCTATCCCAATACGAAATTCAGGCGACTGGATTTTACCTGCACTACGCGTTTCTGAACGTGCGCGGCATATTTTCGCTGTTCGCGCAATTGTCTGACAGCAACGGCGCGCTCCTTGTTCTTCTGTGCTGTCAACAAATGTGATCGAACCTGGAATGGGCACATAGGCAAATTTCGAGTCAATCAACTAATTGTGCCTGTGCGCACAAGTTGGACCAGACTGGTTTGTGCTGTTCGGTGATGTTTCACGCGAGGTAGACTTCGTAACAGAAAAAGGTGCGATCGAGACTGCAGCCAAGCCAACTCTCAACCAATGAAAATCAACAAACTTTCTCCATGTGCTTGTCCGATTTGGTCATTTGTGCATAATAATCCTCTGGTCTGGCCACAGGGATACCCAATCGCTTCAAACGCGGTATGGCGTCCAGTACGGCTGACTGCGCTTGCATGTAGCTGAAAAGGTTGACCGAGGATCTTTGTTAAAACCGTCAACAAACTTCTCAAAATTTTACATCTCCATGGCACGCGCAGGTGAAACCAACGCTGACAGTTTAGTACTAACGACCTTACCTTTCTTTTTCACGGACGAAACATGAAACAATAACAATTCAAAAGATTTTCATCTGATTATTGACGCAAAGCGTTTTGTAAACCGACGACTTGTAATCATTTCATATCACATCTTTAAGAAAACTAACAAAGACGTTTCCCTCGTGAAGTCGTCATCGACCAACGCGGTCTCAGCCTGTGACCCGTTGCTTGTGGACGGTTTGGGTCGTTTGGTTAGAACATCGAGACGCTCAGACCAATCCAGTGTGTTGCGAAGCGAATTGTTAGCGGCGATTAGGCCCTCCTGACATAATTCAGAAATTAAGTACCGTATTAACTAAACTACAAACGGGCCGTATTTTTTTCACTGGCCCCATTTGGGGCGCTGTATCTTGGGGGCCCTATGTTTTGGGACTGTATTTTTCGCTGCTCAAAGTCTGAAAAAATATTCCCAAAATACCCCAAATTGATTTGTGCGAGGGTTTTACTCGTCACATTTGAGTGTGTTCAGGCACACATGTGAAGAAGGCTTGACAGTGTCGTATACTCAACTACAAACGTTGTACACAGGTACAAACACAACCACGTGGCTTTACCACCTCCAACGTAGGGACTTTAGGCTGGGAGGCTCCATTTTTTCACTGGGGCCGTTCAGAAGGGGCTGTATTTTTGGGGATCTACTTTCGAGGGCTTTTTTGGAGAATATGGTAAATTATGAAAAATGCTCAAAGAAACTGCAATGGTAAAACGTCAAGACTGACCGTATTGTTCACATGCACCTTCTTCTGTCGGGTCTCGCTGTAGTTCAATCCTGGCTTAAGCAGGCCTTTCTCGAATGCCACTTGCAGCTGAAAGGACCTGGTCATCTTGATGACGTTTGGCGTCTACGAACGGGACTGGACCACTCTAACCGCAGATCACTACCCTATTTATATGTCACCAACCTCCCTATCCGAATCGCCAGCCCCGTCGCTCGAGGCATAACCCTGAGCTTCGCTATCGCTCGAAGACATCATGGCGATGAGCTCGTCAGCCAATCAAACCAAAAGATTCAATGTACCCAGCTCCTGGTTGAAGTCGAAAATTTCGGAAAATCAATCCACTGGCTTAGGGCCGGTTTGCTGCAAAAAAAAGCAATCAGACAGGTGTCAGGTTCACAGGTTAACTTCTGGAGGGGTAAAAGTCCGCTGGTATTTTATAAGCAGTACCTCATTCAACGCAATAACTGTCGAAAAACAGCCTCAAATCAACGAACAGCATGCATTGAATACGCCCAAACCAAAGTCAAGAAGTACGCTGTACAGCACAGCAGTGCAATGCAATACACAGTGCACGCGCTCTATCAGAAACCGAGGGACCAGTTTTGCAAAGTTTTTATTTGCACACATCCATAATACGAAAACTGTACTTCAGATACAATACGTACAATATTGTTACTGCTTGAATTGCTGGCTTTGGGAAATATTTAGCACCCATAAGCGAATGTGGCTCCATAACTGAGCTGTTCTGAGCATTACAAGAACGCACCCGAATAATATCACAATCACTGTGAATAAATAAGAAAAACACTGATAGTGAGCATTGTGCTAAGGTCGCAAATATAAATACAGCAGATACACAATATTATGCGAATATAAAACACTGTGCAAAATTATTATCAGACGGACACACACGACCAGCAATAAATAGGTCAGAAAACAGGTCTCGCGAAAATTTGTAAAAAGTGCTGAAACGTTCACCAATCAAAATGAGAAAAAAACTCGATAAAAGAAAAAATTCATCAGGAAATCATGAAATGGGCACAGAAATTATAAAATAGTTATTTATCGGCTTTCATTTTGTCGTCATCACTCCACAAATCGAAGATTGAACGCACGATCGCCTCGGTTACGCGATACGGATCGGCGTTGGACGACGGACGTCGGTCTTCCAAGTAGCCCTGATTATCAGGCACATGTTTAGAAAGTCGACAAAAAATGAGTAGAAGCGCGGCTACAGAAATAAGTACCTTTCCATCATCACTGCACTGTCGCGGTATGCGCACACTGGCCGACCGATTGGCCACGCCGGCACTGAACTTGTCGATCGTTGATGTTTCATGCAGACCTGTCAGCCGACGCACATTGTCCGCACCTGACAGTACATGTGAAATAATAAGCTGTACTCTGCGACGAACAAACAAATAAAATATAATCAGCCTAGTGACCTTCATGAGGATCGTAGTAGAGAATGTGCTGCTGATGCGTGCGTGACAGACGCTCGATGGCCTGCTCGATGTGTCTGAAAGCACAAACGTGGACGAAACTGAGCACAAAAATCACAACACTAATTCAAATCCTAATCTGAACAAAACAACGACGCACTTCATGCCGCCCTCTTCACGCATCGCCTTGGTGGACACATTTGTGTGACAGCCAGCGCCATTCCAATCGCCCGGCATCGGTTTCGGGTCGAATGTCACCATGACGTTGAACTCTTCGGCAACGCGATGCAACAAGTAGCGCGACACCTGGCCAATATGAGCACGACATGTTCTTTGTTAACGTTTGCGAGGTGCAATGTGGCCCCAGATTGACAGATATCTTGTTTCTGCGTATTTACACTTTCGCTTGACTGGCAATGCATCAGACATCAACAAATGATACTACGCTACACTGGCTTGGTTTGGTTGGTATGATAGAAATGGACCCACCCAGAGCTGATCGCCCATCGTAATGCCTTCGCATGGACCGACTTGGAATTCCCACTGAAAAGAGAGCGGGATTAAACGAGATTACGACGTTAGACGGGCGCTGACAGTGATGCCAGCCAACCTGAGCAGGCATGACTTCGGCATTCTCGCCGCTGATCTCAATGCCGGCGGCAAGACAGGCGCGATAATGGGCCTCCATCACGTGACGACCGAACACGCGACGCATGCCGATGCCGCAATAGTACGGACCTGCAACATGGACAGCAATTTGGGTTTGTCAAATTGCAATGGCCGAAGTCATTTTTCGAACACAAAGATATTCCAGAAAAAACACGAAAAAATCCGACCACACCTTGCGGTCCGGGAAATCCCATTTTCGGCCAGCCCAACGGATGACCATCGGCTTCGCACAACGTGTACTCCTGTTCCATGCCGAACCAGGGATGTTCATTGGCCACTTTGTCCATCACAAGCTTGCACGATGCACGATGGTTGCTCACTGCAAATATGGGAAACGTCAGAAGGTTAAGGCTAGTTTTTGTTGAATGCATGTGCAGAAATTAAAACTGCGGGCGCAGTGCTGTGGCTACTTTGGCGGGGCGTGTAAGGTACATAGGGGAAAATAGCGGGTAGGGTACCAGAGCGGGTTGGGTAGGTAGGTTGCCAGAGTGGGGCGGCGGGTAGGTAGGGGTAGCAGTGTACTTCCTGGTCCGGAGGAGGACGGGGGAGATAGCGGACCCCCGACGGGGGGCAAGAGGGAAGACCCAAATTCAGGAAAAGTCACTTTTTAATTGATAAACCCCTTTTTCGAAAAAAAATCTTCATAAAAAGGGTATTTTGGTGACTTTTGACAACATTGACCTAAAGTGCTAAGGTTCACGCATTTTAGGCCTAAAAATGCCCATTTTAGGCCTAAAAATACCTATTTTACGCAAAAACTGGGGGAGATAGTGTACTCGGAGGGGGAGATAGGGGGACAATGCACCTGAGGGAGAGATAGCGTACCCGAGGAGGGGGGAACCCGCCCCCCCCCCCACTCACTCCCCCCAGGGATTACACGGGATAGTGCACAGATCAGAACGGGTGGGGTACCATTTGGGGGGACCCTCCCCCCAGCCCCCAGCGACAGCACCGTGCGGCGGACGGCAATAACTCAAACATCGGGAAAGCGCAAAAATATTGCACAAGAACAATAAATACAAACTTGTTCGCTTTTGTTCATGATCGAACGTTTCACACAAGACGATCTTGTTGTCTCCACCACGCATCGGGTCATCGTACATGGACACGGGATACAGAAACACATCCGAATTGTGCCCAGCCGCCTGACCCGTTGATGAACCATCAAAATTCCACACCGGCAGTTCTGCAAACCAAATTCCCTTCGTAAATTGCATAATGCAGAATAAAACTGAGATTAACCAACGTTCAACGTTTTTCGGCACGAAGTCCAACGTTTTGGTTTTGCATCGCATGTGCTCGCCTGTGCCATCGATCCACAAATACAATGCCTGTGTTTTGCCGTATTGTGGAAGTCGCAGAAACTGCTCCATTGTGATTTGCCGCTGATAGTGGGGGAATGGCGACCGGCGGGGAAGACAGCACAGAAAACGAGGGAGTGATGTGATGACGACGGAGGAAGTGGAAAAGTGTGACTGCGGCTGCGGGGAAAGGCGGAAGAAAAATGATGAAATGAAACGTTCGATCTCTGCAAATTCAACAGTCAACGAGTCAAATTTGATCACAAAGCGCATTATTCTGCGAACTGCGTGCAAAAGCAACAATTTTCCGAAAGAAAGTCTCATCAAAACCAAATTCTCACTCACTGCGCGCTGTCACTTTGTTTGTATACGCTCCTCAAAGTTCGTCACGACTTTTATAATTCACCAGAACAGAGAAGTTTATTTATGCTGCGGCTAATCTAGAAACCTCAACCAATCAATTCTCCTCGCTGCAAAAAAAACTTGAGCCGCACAAAAGACAAGGGTACGGTACATTTCAAATTTCACGCGTCACTACTTGGGCCAGTGACTGTTCGTTCTCACAGCTCTGGTTTGGTTTCAGCGGTTTGCGTTTTCTTTCTTTTTTCGTTCTCGAGGTTCCCTTCCACGTTACTTCCCGTTGACCCTCTCGCCACAATTATAGTTTGGTCCGCAGTTTCGTGGACAGCAATTATCAGGAGCTGTCGTGTATGCGGTAGAGTCAAAAGCCCAACCTGGGTTAACATATGACCGTACGTACGAATACCATGCATAAATTTCGCAGCTTTGATTTAATGTCGGCTCATACTTTTTGACATCAAGTTTATGTATATATAGTTCGTATGGACCTTCATGGCCCTGCATAAGTGTCCGGCCTACAAGTCAAAATTATGAGCTGACATTGCAACGGCACAGGAAGTAACTTATCCATATTCGTGGTCCATACCTGGACACTATCACACTTCTTTATTGTCTCCACCTCGGCTCCCAGACAGAACCATCATGATCATGAGGCATATTGTGAGGTGTAATTATTGGGTCACACACAACATCACAGGTCTTAGAAAGCATTCGACCCAATACCCACAAAACTGATATTAACATGAAGCTGTGCGAAAAAAACGAAATCAATATAAGCCAACTTTGTGCCGTGCATGGACGCAGTCGCTCGCAAAGGGCACACTTGAAGTGCAATACACACCCCACTTTTTTCTCGTCTCAAATTCAAACGTACACATCAATTGATATCCAGTTGCCTACCAACCGTTTGTGGCGCGTGTGCTCGGTGGTGTATTTTGGGTACTGTGATATCACGCTGAACTTCCCGAATTCATTTGCATCCAATAGACTTGCCAGCACCAGGTTAGTTTTGCATCACCAAGTGTCTGGTTTTGTACAGCTCACGCACAATGCGCACGCCCAGCAGAGGCTGCCCGGTATCAAATACTGGATTTCGGCTTTGCACTGTATAATGCCAACGTATGGCATCTCATCATGAATATCGGTAACATGGTCATTCATTATACGTATCATACCTGTTGTTACGCGCACAGCTGTGCCATGAATGCACATGTAACAAAACAGAACCAGACAATGTGGAAATATCAGTTTTGATTATCAAATTCAATCCCCACTTCGATTCAAAATGAGCTTCACGTCCAGAGAAGCGGAATGAATAAATAATATAAATGATAATGGCGTTGAAATGTCCCAATTTTCCGACTGCGCCCTCGGCACTGGTGATTTTTATCCCTCTCTATTCGCTGTTCATCTACTTTGCCGTGATCTACTTGCCACACAGTTCGACATATGAGCCAAAGACCAAATTCGTCATTTGGGTTACCGCCATCACCAAGTACCACAAACGCCAGATGAAAGAAACCACCGGGGCACTGGGTAAGGGCGGGGTTCAATTCAATCTCACTTTAATCATGTGGATTGTGCTAAATTCACAGATTTCTCCAATTGCAGCCGCCCTTGCCGACTCGCTAACGCACAATTCACTGCTGCCCGACAAATCCAAACTTTGGGTGATAGTCGAGGAGGGCACTGCGTTTGATGCGAACATCACGGCAACGATCGATCATAACAGATTCGGTGAGCAACTGCTCAAGCTTTCTACAAATTCTCATTCGTCTTTCTCAATTTTTACTTCTGCTCCATTTGGTAGTGGTGAAGTCGAGAAAGATCAGTTAGAACCCATGCAAGTGTGTCCCTGGGCTTGCACAACCTTTGGCTATTATTGGTCCAACATCTCCATACGGACCACAGCCCAGAGGTCGTAAATTCAGCTTGTATTAATTTGGAAAAATAAGGATCATAAATCACAGGCGGTGCTAGATTTCGGGTGTCACCTGCACGATGGGCGACATGGTCACTTTCACACCAATAAAAATAGGCAGAATAAACAGGCAAAATAGGCATGCACCTAAACAAGATTCATGAATGGAATAGGCAAATATAAAAGCGAATTTTCTGAATCACTTTCTCGGAGTTTTTGGTACTATAATATAAGACCGGAAAAAGAAGTGGAAAGGAAGAGCGGTTACTTACGTCTCAACCCAACCCTGCGCACAGATGGTTGCCTAACTAGGGGAAGGAGCGCACGTCCTTTCTGCGGACACTTCTCTCAGTTTTCCTGTCCACATAAGAAGCAACTCAAACATTCCAGCAACGGGTAGGCATGACAACAACGATTGCAGGCCAATTACCGTACCTGCACCTACTGGCCGACCCGATTGCCATGTCACGTGACCACCACGGTCTACACACAAACGGCACCTTGTTGTGTTGGTTGAGGGCCGTGTCGCGATTAAAAGAGCATTTCACTGACGATCTATTCCACGACTATCCATCGTTTGCTTCGATTGTGTTCACATACGAGATATGGCCGACTACACACGTGACGGGTTCGTGAATATTGCTTTTCCTATTCATTCTCCACAGCTCTTTTTTTAATTTTTGATGTGGCCGGATTCCGCTGTATGTCTAAACGACCTTTATGGCGTTTGCACAAGCAGTGACATTTTACGCCAGCACTGAGATCTGCTCGTGATGGTTTTGGAGGGCAACTGGCCATAGGTACTCACACGGTGGCCGAGCATCTCACCCGTCTGTGAAAAGAGGCTGAAACGGGGAACTCCTGCACACACGTTTAACACATAAGCGACACATAACCAGACGACAGTAACCAACGGGACAAAAAATGTTTGCAGAACTGCGCATCACGCGTCGCACTGCAGCCGTGCAATACGCTGGCAATCTAGGCATCGTCGTTGACGCCAGTGTTCTGTTGTTGCTCACAAATGAGCGCGCATTTTATCAGGAACTAAAGGATGCCGTCAGCTATAGCGACCTGCGAACATCCGAATAGGCACCGTTTCATGAATATAATGTACGTGCTCAAAACGAGTGGTTTTTCTGCATTCTTGTTGATATTAACTTGTATAATCTGCGCTCGACCAAAACTGCTTAGTTGGCTGTGATTCCAGATCTCATCAGAATTGTTGATCTGCTGAAATACGATTATAATATCAGTCAAACCAAAATAGAATACTTTTATTCTGAAATTATACAAAAATAGAATTTCTGGAAAATAAAACGAATAGAACACTTCTATTTAGCCGTGATGAAAGCACCAATGCAACTAAAACATTGCACCGCTTTTTGTACATGTTGGCATTTGCTGATCATAAAGTACAGATACAAGAAAATACGGCAAGTGAAAACTGAAATCAAAATGATCTTTTTCAACACAGCAAACAACCTCAAAATATTATCTGTTCCGATCTTTTCTGTCAGTTCACTGACTTTCCCGCGAGCGCGAACCAGATTACAACAGCTCGAATCGAACGATGTTCCTGCATGATACAAGTTCTTGTATCCATGTTATATCGTCACAACGCAGTGGCGAGTACGCCGTCGTCATTCGCTTCGGCCACATCTCTATCCTGATTGGTTGTGATGAAAGAGTGTGGTTTTGCAATCACATGAGTTGTGGTGCTGCCCCTTGAGCCGCAAATCAGTTGTGCGCACGCAAGACGGAATCTTTGGGACATGAACGCATAGAGGAACGGGTTGATGCCGCTGTTGGCAAATAGAAGCAGATACGTGATGGGTTGCACCTGCAGAATATCGGTTTGATAGAATAATTGATCGGTCGAGCTGGTTTCTCCGACTTCGCTGACACCAATTCAAAAGTAAAATTTTAACGCTGTCAAAAAGTTGGCGGTCCATTCGTGCTTTGGTCACGTAACCTTTTGCATTAATTTCGATAACCGTAACCGTCTATCTGAAAGCAGCTGTTACACCTGTCATAGACAGGCATTGACGTTCGTAAGCCCCAAAATAAATACCGCTCACACAAAGCACGCGACCAACATACAAGACCCACAAGGACCGGTCACCAAGTTTGACATCAATTCATGTCTTGAATATTACTCACCAGCGCAATATATGACGAATTGCAAAAGTGATATCCGGCTGGCTGCGAGTGTCGCCACAACAATCGCAGATGATGCGGCAGGGTCAAGACAGCGAACGAGAGAACGACAGCGAATAGCAGACGGACAACCTTGCGACGCGATTCGGACACAATGTCGGCGATGGAGGGCGAACACGTCGATGTGAACGATTGACCCTGAAATGGCAAGGCGGACTGTCCTTAAGCCGAACTTGGGTGTGGATGCTATTTGTTAAATAAGTGCAATACTAATGGGCATGATGGTAACAAGCGGTCCGGTCTGGCGATCCATAATGGTTGAGTAGGTTGCAAAGTTGTAAAGCCTATCCTTGGTTTAGGCCAAATGCCTGTTCCTGTAGCGGATGTTTTTTCATAACTGACTGACCAAATTACAGAATCCCTATAATTTTGAAGAGGATGGCGACAAAGGGATCACAAAATGAGATCCGAAATTCCCGATGACAGTCAAAAACTGCATTTCCGAAACTTCCCAGCTGTGTTGAACTGTGCCTGACCCTCATCCGTACCCACTTTATGCACAGCCGGTGGTTTAGAGGAGGGCGGGCCGCCGTGTCCGGGTGTTGACTCATTCGAGAACGATGTCTGATGGAATTCACTGCTGTTCTTGTGACTCGATCGTTGTGACAAACGACTGAATTTGTGGCGCACACTATTCCGGAATCCGGATGGTCGTTCGCCCGTTGTCAATTCGGATGTTTCTGCAATGCACAATTCTATTGTGTTGCAACGCACTGGCATTCACCGTAGACGTGACAGTCTGATGTTCCGAAATAATTCATATGCATGATTTATTTGCATTGTTCGAGTGATAATAAGGTTCTGGTAATAAAGTTGCCTCATTTTCTACACACGGTACAACATCGGATCAAGGGTCACAATAAAATACAAGAGGAAAAGTAGCATCAGCAAACAACATAACCAAAACAGCAACAATGAAGCACAACACAAACACAAGCCAGCCAGCCGGTCAGCACCTGTGCACTTACGCTCACGGCTGTTGGGCATGTCCCCGGCAAGCACACCCGATGTCGATGTCCACAACATGTAACCGATCCGCGTGTACAGAAATGCCATCACAAGCACTGGGATGCAGTACCTGCCAGCATGTTGAACGCAAATCATTGGTGATTATTTATTATAACGCTGTCAGTATCCCGAATTGTTTGAAATAAAGACCACCGATGAGCATGATAACGAGGGTGACAACCCAGAGCTTGTCAAATGTCGATGTAGGCCGGCAAGTGCATGTTGGTTCGCGCACATGAACCGGGCGCCAGGTTACCATCAGTGCGAATGCGATGACATCAGAAAAAGGTGGTAACCGCACAATCTTCATCAGAACGAGACCTAACATGTAGTACGCTGACCAGTGCAATGTTTCCCAACGCACCATATCACAAATCGTATCTTGAGCACCAATGGTCCCGGATCGGACGCGCAAATGCCGTGACCACCGATTTCGAAGTAGTTCGTCATGAACAGGAATGGTATGTTGGCGATTATGGCTGTAAAATAGGGAATGTTACTCTACCTTTGATTCAGTTCCAATGTGTTTTGTTGCAATATGTGAGCCGGAGAATGCCAAATAAGTCCCCAGGGGGGCTTATTTGGGACACTGAAATTTCAGAAAAGAAGTAATTTTCCAAATGAGCCCCCACTATGCATGAAGCACATTACTGAAAATGACCATAGATGGGGGCTTATTCGGAAAATCTCCAGAATAAGCATCCGTTATGGAGTTATCCAGGGGGAGGGATTTATTTAGCATTATCCGGTATTCTTTCTCGTTGTTCATTTTTCAAAATTTCAAATATGCACCAATAATCCACACGATCACAGTGAGTGCGAGCCTGAGTTTGTTCGTCAGTATCTTCCTTGCCCACAAAGGGTGACGCAACGCGATGTATTTCTCGACCGAGACCAGGACCAGCAGGCCAGCGCTGATCGATGGCACAAACTGCAGCACGAATATGTACAGGAAACACAAGGCCGAACCTGCAAAATGCGTCGGTTTTCTGCAAAGTCAGAGAAAAACCTCAATCTTCAAGTTGTGCGTGTGACACAAATGAAAAACGAACACGCTGCCGATGGGCATGACAACAAGGCTTGGCGGCATTGGAGCGCGCGCAAGTCATTGATGAGTGCATAAAAAGTTGGTGATCTCCGCTCTTCGCTGAACCTAGGCCAACGCCTATAACCATCACAAGCCCAAGCCCAGTTGTAGGCCTAAGCCTAAGCCCAAGCTTGATGATGAGCCACCAAGCGCATCAACGGCGTGAGACCGATAACATGTGCACTGTCTTTCTGCAGAGTGGACACAAACCTACATACATGTGTATGGATAACAACTTTTTTAACAGTCAAAATTCTAATAACTTGAGCACAGTCGATCTAAGGTTTCCCAATTACTCACCCAACGGCCAACTGGACCATTCAAACAGTAACAAATGTCCCATGTTCTGAATAATACAGAAGACGGCCACCAGCAGATCAGCCACGGCCAAATTGGCCAGGAAGAAATTGGTGGCGGTGCGCATCGCACGTTGACTGACGACAATGGCAAATAGGAAAAGATTGCCTGAACATAAAGGGAATGGTTCTGGGCTTGGCACGGATCACTACGGGCAATTCTGCACATCTCTGGTGTACGGGTCCGGCCGACTAAGGTGTTGATAAGATATTCATTGTTTCGTCGGGAAATGCACGTGGTGATAACATGGTGAGCTCACTGATTTGTCACAATGAGGTGTGACTGCAGACCCCGAATTATTTTGTCATGGTCGATTTCAATCATCTCCTACCCCGTAGTTTGCAAATGCCTTGAACGTGCGTTGAACAAACGCTGTCGTGCTTGTTACCATATCGCGCCCAGGTCAAATCATCAGCCGGGCGATGTTTCACAGAAACTAACCAAAAATGACCTCAACTCACCAACAAAGCAGCAAACGAACATTACGCTATATGCCACCACCAATGGCCATCGCACATTTGCCTGATCCAGCAAAGAACCAGGTGCACAATTCTCAATCCCAGTCGAATCGTTCATGGCATAACATGTATTTCTTATGTGATATTGTGTGAGTTACAAGGACGTTCCAAATGCCCAACTGTTGTAAATTCGTTGCAATGTTTGATGTTTGCCGAGATTTTTTTGATCATCTGGAGCAAAATATGAAGATGGTTTGTGATTGTAGCTGCCAGTGACACTCTTTTTTAAGCTTTTTTAAGGAAACAAAAGCACATCTTCGATCTTCCGCAATTAACCGTGTTCTTCAGGCACTTCTGTGTGAGAGTGTTAGAGCCCTGGATAAAGCATAAAGGGACTCATCACTGAGAAACAAAGGACAACAACTCTGATTCATGTTACACGAAGAAAATGTGATGATATGATGACTCTGACGTGATGCTATCATTTCTTTGATAGCTAAACAATGTTACAGCGTTGGGTTGGAGAACAATAAGATAAAAAGCAGTTTGCCGCCCGCCACAAGCAAATCAAGTGTGCTTGTCAATGATCAGCTGAGCGCGCACACCAATGACATCATTCTGTTTGCATAAGCAAACAAAACGAGAAACAATAAAAACGGCCGAATTTGTCCGCCCTTCAGATGGAATTTCATCTTGCAAAGTGCTCAGCCAGCAGTCGGCAAAGGGCACAAAAACAGTGCGCAAGTTTCAACTGCAACATGAGACCCCAAACTGTTGAAAAAAGAAGCAGCGAGCATGCCGTGGGTTCCTGTTTTGGAGAAATTTTGGCTGCTAAAGCAAACATGGTATATATCCAGAAGCCGATGCCAAACTTGGTGTTCGGTTAAGTCCGGTCTTGCAGATCGCATCGCATTGATCGGTTCAGCTGGGCTCCCTCTGGTACACTGCCATCGGATCAACAAGTTCGAACAGGACTGGATCGATCACAAACTTTGATCTCGATCGAAGTGGATCCCTTTCTTTTCAAGATCGAGAGTCTCAAGAAACGTACTACGACTCAACTGCATGAGCCCAGAAAGGAATGAACCGTGACGGGACAGGAGCGCAAGCAAAGCGCATCAAAAAAACTAACTGCTGTGTTTGTGGGATAGGACTGAGACACGGGATGGGAAACTTTTCTGAAACTTTGGGGGTCCACCATCGAGCTCGCAACAAAGCACATAGCCGAACCGCTGGGGACATATAACGCACAACTGAACTGTCAAACCAAGACCACTATTACCAGCCACTACTCTAGTTGGTGCACCACGCAAACTGTTCGATGAGAGAAACATCGAAACATCAGTCGGCAATTCGCAGTTTGATGTGACTCAATCGACCGTAAACTGCGAGATTATTCCGATCCGAGCGCCAAGTTCTCGACAATTTTCAGCAACGTTTGAGATTCAGCAAGACCTACAAACTGCACAAATGACTGACTTTTGACGCAAAATCTGCGCAGCAACAGAGCACGAGCTAAAGGAGTACCCGGACAGGCTGCACTGGCTCGACACCGAAAGACAATCGAAGAAAAATGAAGTTGCGCTCGCTCAATTTTGTAGCATTTGTACAACGAGGGACCTGTCGCTGTTTGCCGGGCCCTCACAGAAGGAACAGGAATGTTGTCATCCGAACCTAAACTCGAACTGCCTTGCCCAAAGTGATTGCCGTCTTTTGTTCATAACAAATGCACATACTCTTGTTGGGCTTTGCACGCACACTTCCTTGGCCAAAATCTGCCTCACTGCTGTGTGCGCGCTGCGTTTTTTAATGCCAAAAAGGAGTGACAGAGCCGCTAAGCTCATCCATAAAGTCCAGACACATACAGTACGCACAGTACACAATAGCGCGGTAACTAGCTGAGCTGCTTGCACACGCGCTTGGGGTTGGTCGTCGGTGCGATTTGCGAAACAGCCATAATCATACACATTGACACTGTCACACAGCATTGTCGTTTGGTTGTTGGTTTTACAAGCTCAGCAGCTGTTAGATGTGCGCGTTTGGTGACACTTGGAGAGCGTAAACCGGTGTGCCTTTTACTGCTCCCAGACAAGCTACTGGCCCAGGTGCCGGCAGTGTATGGGTTTGGGACACTTAGGCTCAGACAAGGACACGATCGTGCAAAGTGAGACCTTTGTGCGCATTTTATGTCGCACCATTGAAGGTGGTGTAATGAGCGATGTTGTTATATTGTCTTTCAAACCCGATCGGCGGTAGATGGTTGAAATTTGTTGCGCGGCTTGCAAATCTACCAGTTGCAGTTTAGCAAGTTTGGGGAATGTCAAACCACGAATCAAAAGGCCTTACATCTGATGATTAACAATAGAAACCAGAGGTTTCTGTATATGGAGATGAAAAACAAGAGTTTCGCTCGGTTTTTGTTCTTGGGCGCTTAACAATGTTGGGTTCCTAAACCCCGAATCCACTGAGCGCTATTATGGCAATAGGAACCAAAAGACGGAATCCTCAGGGAAACCCAACACACGTTTTTTCCGAAAACCGGAGGTCGTATGAGGCAGTAAATTATTACATCAAATAAATCAGACCAACCATTCTCATTTGAAAAACGACAATCAAACACAAAGGCTAATAGCCCAGCGCGACTTTTGTGCTCAGCTGCGTGAAATAGCGCGGCGGCGGTGATTCGGAAAGTTTTTGCATCCTTCCGGGGTTCGAAATTTTCCAATGTTTTTTTTCAAACGTGGCTTAAGTTGAGCTCTTGAACTAGAGCCCGTGTCTCATCACTCTATTTTAAGACAAACAAGGAGCAGCAATCTCCAAAATCATTTTATGTAAGAAAGCTGAGGGTGTGGATCACAAGCAGCAAACGAGTGTCACTGTGAGGTTTTCGTCGCTATACAGTACATTCACGGCAAAGTGAATGCGCTTTCAAATGATCTCACGCCGATCGATTCCGTATCAACAGCTTAATACCGAAAGAGTGAAATGGCAAGTAACATTGACACATTACCTGGTAATACACATGCATAAAATCGAATATAGAAATGCCAAAAAATCTGAAGAATTACGGCGAAACAGGCGCGGCTTAATGGCGCACATTAGTCATCTGTCTGGTTACGCCCCTTGAACTTGACTTTCGGTGAGTTGTGGTAAAACATTGCAAGCTCCACACCAAGAGCACTCTCACACAGCAAGCAGTCAACAATTAATCAAATTACGTATATATAGAGCCCTGTGTAGCTGTGAACTGTAGCGCTATGTGGAACTTGCAAAACGAAAGCTCTCATTTTTTTCGCAAGGACACGAGGATTCGATATTTTCACTAGGCCAACAGACCAGCAGAGTAGTTGATGATCGGCAACCCCAGTTGTGGCGGTGTTCTTGAAGACTGAACCCAGCAACCACATGAAAGGGCTACAAGTCCCAACGTCTGGAGACCGATGATATCCGCACACGCTTGCATTCACGGGCACGCAGTTTTTAGTTCAACCACACAAGCAGCAATCTGAATTTACAATTTTCCACAGCAGCAATGAAACAAATCGACAGACACGCAAATGTTTTTTGGGACATCCACAACATGTCCACCAACAAGCAAACAGCAGCTGAGGAACAATGTGACTCATCTCGTGTGCAAGCGGCCCGAAGTCGAAAAAAACTGGAGCAAAACTTGTCAATTCCAATCAAGATTCCACCGCACGATAAAGACGGGCACAGACGGACAGACATAGACAGCAACGCTAATTGGAGTTTGTTCGTTATGCGGCAATATCAGAGCATTAGTTCATCACAGTTTTGTACCCAAGACTTGTCCATTCCTGTGGAGGTGCTATTGAAGCAAATGTGCGCAAGTCAATTTTAACCGTGTCTTGTTTCTGCCTGGTCTTTTTTTATCGCTTCCCACTTGCTTCCTGCTGCAGTTAGCAGATCATCTCACGCAAACCAGAGAATGTTTTTTCGACATCCAATTCAGTTTTCACTTCGAGCAAGAAATTAAGCCTGCAATTCTGTGTCTTCCCACACCTTGGAAGCTGCAACAGAAGCTGACTTGAATTGCAAGGACCAAATCTGCTGGTCGGAACCATACAAATACACAGATGTAGCCGGACAGTGAGCGCGCACGCAAGCACGCGTGCCGTTTGGGCACTTATCAGGCAACACAAAAGTCGAGGCAATATCGTGCGCTTTGATTTTTGTGACAAACACCAACTGAGAGGCAGAAACTAAAGGCACTTGCCGTCGAGTTTGTGATCCAAAGAATAACGACAACTAAAGTCCTGTGGATGTTCAGAAATTGTTTGCGTGCGGGTTGCATTGCCGCATGAAGAGCGCTTGAACCGAACCTGTGTTCCAACAAAAATAGTCAGAGAGCAGGTGCAAATGGCACAGTATAATGCGGTACGGACAGCAGGAAATGAGGATACATTGCTGTATGCGTTGTATGGCACTAATGACATTTTACCGAATTTACAGCATAAATCACTCGTGAAACCATTATTTTTGAGAAAATTACTCATTTTGTCTATATGATAACAAAATACGAACAAAGCCCCCATGTTTCAGCCGTGTTGGAAAGTTTGCCGTGAACACCCAAACACGCTACAAAATGCGTGTCAAACACAAAGCTTTTTCGATAACCATCATTTTGCGCACGGACAAGTCTAGGATAACATAGAAATTGCTTGAAGTAGTACCGACCGTAGTTTTCCACACAGAGCCCAGCGGGCTCCATTCGGAAAAAATCGGCCTTTTTCGTAAAAGCTTTTTCCCCGGGGCTCTATTCGGAAACTTGTCTGTAGAAAGGTATTTGAAGCTTCTTGAACCGATTGCCAACACCACCGATTGTGAGCACAACCTCTTCATATGCGTTCCTCCAATGCACGTTTTCATCAACCATTGGAACAGTCGTGAGGAGAAACACCGAAAAAGACCGATCTGAAGCCACTTTTGTTTGTGAAAATCATTGATGAAGGGATCAATTTGTAAAAAACTTATTACCCAAAAAGAGCCCCCAAGAAGACTTCTGAATAAAGCCTTCGGGGCTCTAATCGGGGTGGGGGTGCCCTGTACGGAAAACTACGGTATGGGTATGTTCTTTCCCTTTTTTTTTCCACAAAAAACTAGTCAGGGCCCAGACGTTAC
>JASAMV010008393.1:0-10244 GCA_030248065.1 Rhynchonema sp. JSB1_4
TTAGTGTTACTATGCACATGAGCCCAACGTTCTCACCCGGTTCACTGAATTCACTCAATTGCTGTACGACCCGGATGCGTCGATGTCCCCAGAGCACCATCGTCAGTTTGTTGCCGTTGTCCTGCATTTCGTTGATACGCGCAAACGTGCCCACTGGGTGGATATCGTTCAGTTTGGACACGATCTCGCTGTCGTTGCTGCATTGGTGAAAGTGGAATGCACTGACGATGCTCTGGTGCACCACCATTCGTCCCCATTATCTGACATGCTCTGATCGCTGTTCACCCTATGCGCATTTCGGCACACGTTTTGCGCATTACTCACATCGCGCATGTGTTTTTTATGGTTATTATGTTCTGCTACCCCAAAACAAGCAATTATAGCGTCTTTTGCTGCTATAGATTCGGGTTTTGAAAAAAAAGGTTGGCCCTTACTCCGAAAAAAACTCTGGCAAAAAATCTTCGGTCCCGGATCCGCCTGGTCTTTTCCACGCCCCTGAAAGGCGCGCAGAAACGGCTGTTTTTGGGTTTTTCAGGAAAAAAGCCGCTTTTTTTGCGCGACAACTATATCCAGGTGACAGGAAATCGGTGGCCGAACTAACCTGCCATCCTTTTTCATGAATACTCCAACAAAACCCTGTCCAAGTTTGACTTTTCTTCTGATTAGATCGCACATCGTTGGATCGGTGATCTGAAAACAAACATGGTAGTACTTGATCATGTTTCTTCACCAAAATACAACACAAATTATTCACTAACCTCAACCAATTTCACAAATCGCGGAAACAACGGATGCTTGCTGACGGCAATCACAGGCACGTTGGGAAAATGTTCAGGTACGGTGATCGGACTGAGCGATACCTGTACACGCAACGTGACAATAACAAACAGCAAATGTAGAATAGAAAAAAACGCCAAGAGACAAGATACAAGCCCAACCATAATTGGAGGTTCACCATCATCCACATGATCAGGGTCTGACGGGTCATCATCATTCCCACTGTCCCCCGCAGCCGCCGTTGCCAACGTTCGCATTGGCAATATGGACCACGGTCTGCTGCTTGTTGTGGCACCCAATAGCCTTCGGTTTGTTAAATTTGTTGACTTCGAAAAGGGCAAAGTTCGTCTGGGGTGTTGCGATGTGCCATATCTGGTTTGATGATAAGTTGTTGACGTTGACAGAGCCCGCAGCTGGCAGTGCACGCGGGCTCGGCGGCACACCAGTGAAATGTGGCGGACACTTGATGAAGGCAGCATTGTCCTCAACACTAAAAATTGAATTGCATCCATTTTGGGAGAAAATACGACATAAACTGCACTCATGATCACAAGCACAGCAGTTCAGCAATGAAATGAACTGGTATAAAATCGAAAAACAAACCTTATTTTCCACCAATAAATAATTTTATGCGACTGCAACTACGAAACGATCATTGTTTAGAAAGCCAGATCAATATCAGTGTGTGATATAAAAGCCCCAGACGAACAAAACAAGCACAGAATGTTCTTTTGATGAGAAAACAAAGAGCACAAAAAAGCAAACACGCGAAGCAAAGGCAAGGCAGACCACACAAACCAAAAAGGTCAACAAGCCTGTCATAACAAAACAGTAAAAAACAAAGATAGAAAATGTCCACCGCTTCAGCGACATTTGCTAGAGACCAAAACACAACCGTTCATATTTTTGTCCACATTTTATTTTATTCTACTTTTTCTTCTTTTTGTGCGCATCAGTCGATGAACTTGACGAGCTGGCCGTTGCTGTAGATTTGACAGGAAGCCACTGGAAAACAAAGTTTTAAAAAAACTGTTTCATTTCGAACGAATTCGAGATAAAATTACAAAACAACGATGCACAAGTTAACACAGTTGACCCTCTCTTTTATGAACCTCCATATAGTGAACCCTCCGCACAGTGACGATTTTACGGCCCCCCAATCAACTTTTGCCTCCTTGTCCTAATTACCCTTCTGTGCAGTGTTGTGGCTTGATGTTGGGGGGGAATCCTCTAAAGGAACAGTATCTCGCCCTCACTGGTACGTATGTGGCCCCCCGCGCTCAGGTACATACAGCATCTCCCCCTCTCTGGTACCAGGTACGGATCTCCCCAGATTTGTCCCAATTTTCACCCTATAAGTCCCTTTTTGTTCCAAAATGGTTAGAAATCGGCCAAAATCGACCAAAAGTACGATTTGCGCAGCGCGATTTATGCACATTTTAACTCCCAAAAATTAGTATGGTACTTATCTCCCCCAAATTTTTCTTCCCTGCTCCGCGAAATCTGGGTACAGTCCACTTTTTTTGGCCCCAAGGTACGGCATCTCCTCCTAAGCAGCCACAGTGCTGATCCTGTATAGTGAATATTCTGAGTAGTGAACGAAAATGCGAGTCCGATCGCTTCACTATACAAAGGGGAAGACTGTACATGACAAACCTTGAGCTTTTGTCGTCTGAACATGAACGGCCAGGGCGGCAAGATCAGAATGCAGCACAGCACGAAACCAGCCAGCACCGCGTAGACCTGATAAATATCTGAGATAGGCCTTGAATATATTCCCAAAAAATAGAGCCGATAAAGATCGAAAATAACACCGAATACCGATGGACGAATAGTGAAAATGATTTTTGATTTTTTTGGCCGAGTGAAAAAAATACAGCTCCTCTCCTCTTGTAACGTTGAATTCCCATCGATAAAAAAAAATACGATGCGATATTTGAAGAAAGAGAGACGATACCCAATACTATAAAAGGATATGAAAAAAGTTAGACGATAGGATACGCGTGACGACATTTTTTTGAAACTAAAAATGCGGCAGCAATTGTTTTTTGGACCCGAGTGTTTTTTGGTCAGTGTAAAAGTCACGTCACATATGCATTTATATGTACTTGTGAGGGTAAAAAATACTTTTTTTCATGTTTTGAGAAACTTCGTCCTGTATTGAAGGAATTCCGAGGTAAAAAAACACCCATTTTTTGCAATTTTTGCTTTGCTAATGGTTTGTAAATCCTCGCCTGCGTGTTTCAGGCACGATAAAGGGACGCTTTCAACTGTTTTAGGCCTTTTTAAAACGATTTTATAACATAGGTTCGAACCGTCATGAAAATTTTTCGCCAGTTTCAGATCAAACAGCGCATTTTCTCAGAAAAATAAATTACCGGTAATTTTTAAAGGCAAAGTTATTTTCGGAAAAGGAAAAAACGCTTTTTTCGGTTTTTCGGAACGAAAAACGGTTTTTTTCAGTTAGTCACTATAATCGTATGTATGTGGTATATCGCGATCTTTATCGTACCGTATTACATCGCTTTCAACACTACTCCATCGTATTTTAGGGAATACGACGACTATGGGTGCAGCGCAGCGCCCAGCGGTTTCCGTGCAGAATTAATTCCGGTATCAAATTGATCATCAATTACTATTACATTACACCAACATCTTCTTGAAAAAATAACGCAACGCATCGCAAACTCAAAAATCATAACGACCCCTGGCCAGACCCCTGTGCGCCAATAACAGATTTTTCTCGTCTCCGCCCCCCCACCTCTTTCCGCGCAGTGCGTGCCACTTGCGGGGGGGGGAGGGCACAACGGAAAAAATCCGGGGCGGGTGGGGGAACGGCCGAATCCGGGGGATCCCCTGGGGGGGGGGATCCGCGGCGAGATCCATCCATTGCCCCTCTTCAAAATTATCCCGCACCCGCGCCTTTCCCCCTCAACCATCCACCAACCACAGCAAACGGCAAACGCACCAGACGGCCAGGCGAGAGGCACGGAGCAGGGCCACCAGGGCAGCCAACGGGCCTCTACCACCGGCGCGGCGGCCCCCTCCCAGCGCGCACGGCCCCCCTCCACCCACACCCACATCACAACAACCACCATCTCTACCATCCACTACTCCCATCACTCCCATCACCCACATCACCCGATCCACCACCGCACACATCACACACATCCATCGGACCGACAAACTCCAAATCCACGCTCGCCCCAACCTTCAATCGTACTCGACAACTCCATTATATCACCTCTCCGACTGTAATCAACACACTCTTCACCCCAGGCTCCAAATAGCCATACTCTTTCCCCCACCCCATCCGGACCAAACACCACTCTACCCACCACCCCCCCACCAGCCCCGATCCACCACTACACCCAAACACCCCCACCCTACAACGCCCTACCCCTACCACACTACACGGCCCGGGCATACCGACCCACCCCACATACTCCCTACCCCGTAACCAACAAAAACCCCCTATCACCTCCCGCATGCCACAAACCACTCAACGCAAACCTCACCCACCTCCCACCCCAAAACCAAAACTTCTGAGCAAAACCCAACTTCCCTCATCCCAAAGACTGGGAGACCGATCCCCCCCCGAGCCCAGGCAGCTGGGGGGGGGGGGGGGGGGGTTCCCCCCTTCGCCCAAGACAGAGTATCCCCCCTGCCGGACTACCTACCCCCCCACTCTCACCCCGTACTTCAGGCATCTCCCCATTCCCCCCCCAAAGCCACTACCCCCCCACAGAGCACACAACAATAACCTCCGCTCCACCACACCATCCACCTCCCCATTCTCCCAATCATCTATATTCCACACGATCCACACATAGCCACACATAAAATTTTCCCCCACAAACCTAACCCCCCCCCCCCCAACCCCCCATAACAAAACCCCCCCCCACCACCGGCCAAGACCACAATTCTACCTCACCCAGCGCCATCTTCCCTCCCTGTCCCTCCCCCCCCTTCCCCCCCCACCCCACTCTACCCCCGCCCAAACAACCCTAGGACGCGCCGCCCCCCCACCGGGAAACACCCCCCCGGAAGAACAACCCACTACCCCGCAGACCAGCAAAAAAACCACGACGACAGCAGACCTAAAAACCACCACCCAACCAAAAACCACAAAAAACAACCCCCAACAAACCCCCACCACACCCCCCCCCCACCACCACCACAACCCAAACCCCAACACCAACCCCACAACCCCCCCAAACCAAAAAAAAACCAAAACAAAAACCCCCCCAACAAACAAAAAACAAACCCCCACCCACACAAAACCCCCAAAAAAAAAAAAAACCAAAAAAACAAAAAACAAACACACCAACAAACACAACCAACAAACCCAAAAACCACAAAAAAAAAAACAAAAAAACAAACAACCAAAAAAAAAAAAAAAAACCAAAAAACACAAAAAAACAAAACCAAAACCAAAAAAAAAACCCCCCCCCCACCCCCCCCCACAACCAAACCCAAACAAAAACCCAACAAAACACCCCCCCAATTTTTGGGTGAAAATTTTTTATGTGTTTATTATGTGTAGAATCGTGTGAAAACGTAGTATTTGCGCGCGTAGCGCGCGAATTTTGGGTAATTTGAGGTAAAAACCATTGATTTTACACTAATTTTGACCATTTTGGTAAAAAATTGGCACTTTTGGGGCAAAATCGGGGGGGATGCCTACTGTACCGGGGTGAAAATCGGGGGGATACACTGTACCAGGCGAGGGGGGGATACCTACTGTACTGGGGGGCTACCCCCAAGCCCCAACCCCCCCCCCCCCCCCCACCTCCCCCAACACTGACCTACTGCACGTAGGGGGGGACCCCCACGCCCCCCCCCCCCCCACCCCAGCCACACCATTGGCCTCAGGAAAACATCGGTCTTTTTTCCCGAAATTTTCCTACTTTTGATGATAGAAGTTGGGAAATATTTTCGTTCAGAAGAACTTTGGCCAAGCGCGGGCGATGTCAATGTGGCTTGTTTTAACTATTTTAGTCACAATAAGCATCACGAAGTATAAAAACCGGTTTTTCCGCCAGTATACCCGAGCCAACAGTCCAAAGTCCCGGGCCGGGCCTCTATCCTAAGCTCTGGCCGTGTTTGGTAGTAGTGGTAGATCTAGTTTGGTAGTGGTATGGTAGGCAGTGTAGTTCCTTGGTCCGGCGCGGCGGTGGCGGCCAAGCATAAATCGGTGTTTTGGACCCTATTTTTCCAAAGCAAACATATCCATTGACCATTTCCAGCCAGGGCGAAGAATCACTGTCGTTTTGCAACTGATCTACACTCGAAATACCCGCCAAAATGGAAATGATTGACGCCGTACAGAATTATTTCAACAGTTTGTCGTCCCACATGGATTACGATGGTCAAAAACTGTCCGAACGTTTGTTTCAAGTGATTCTGACTGCTGCTGGAGTGATCGGATTTCTGGTTGGATACGTAACACAACAACTGAGCTATACGGTTCGTTTATGAATGATTGCCACGGACTCGGACTCGCGGAACCAGTGCTGTGGCTGGGAGGAGGGCCCCCACCCCCAATGGTACCCTACCCGCCCCGGCCTGGTACACTACCCCCTATTCGCCCCGCTCTGGTGCCTCTACCCCCTACCCGCCCCGCTCTGGTACCCTACCCGCCGCGATTTTTGCCCTCAAAATGCCCCTTTTTCGGTCAAAAATGCCCAAATTTTGACCGAAAACCCTTAAAAGTGCAAAAAATCGCGCGCTACGCGCGATATATACACTTTATAGCATATAAAAATAGGCACCCAAAAAAACTTGTATGATACCCTACCCGCCCCGAAAACTCTTCCCCCTCCCCCAAACCGGATTTCCCCCCAAGATTCCAGGCACACTATCCCCCTACCCGCCCCGGATTTTTTCACGTATGTACCCTACCCTCCCCGCCAAAGTAGCCACAGCACTGCGCGGAACCCAGACGGAGACGAGAAAAATCTGTTATTGGCGCACAGGGGTCTGGCGAGGGGTCGTTATGATTTGAGTTTGCGATGCGTTGCGTTATTTTTTCAAGAAGATGTTGGTGTAATGTAATAGTAATTGATGATCAATTTGATACCGGAATTAATTCTGCACGGAAACCGCTGGGCGCTGCGCTGCACCCATAGTCGTCGTATTCCCTAAAATACGATGGAGTAGTGTTGAAAGCGATGTAATACGGTACGATAAAGATCGCGATATACCACATACATACGATTATAGTGACTAACTGAAAAAAACCGTTTTTCGTTCCGAAAAACCGAAAAAAGCGTTTTTTCCTTTTCCGAAAATAACTTTGCCTTTAAAAATTACCGGTAATTTATTTTTCTGAGAAAATGCGCTGTTTGATCTGAAACTGGCGAAAAATTTTCATGACGGTTCGAACCTATGTTATAAAATCGTTTTAAAAAGGCCTAAAACAGTTGAAAGCGTCCCTTTATCGTGCCTGAAACACGCAGGCGAGGATTTACAAACCATTAGCAAAGCAAAAATTGCAAAAAATGGGTGTTTTTTTACCTCGGAATTCCTTCAATACAGGACGAAGTTTCTCAAAACATGAAAAAAAGTATTTTTTACCCTCACAAGTACATATAAATGCATATGTGACGTGACTTTTACACTGACCAAAAAACACTCGGGTCCAAAAAACAATTGCTGTCCGCATTTTAAGTTTCAAAAAATGTCGTCACGCGTATCCTATCGTCTAACTTTTTACATATCCTATTATCGTATTGGGTATCGTCTCTCTTTCTTCAAATATCGCATCGTATTTTTTTATCGATGGGAATTCAACGTTACAAAGGAGAGGAGCTGTATTTTTTCACTCGGCCAAAAAAATCAAAAATCATTTTCACTATTCGTCCATCGGTATTCGGTGTTATTTTCGATCTTTATGGGCTCTATTTTTGGGAATATATTCAAGGCCTATCTCAGATATTTATCAGGTCTACTCGGTGCTGGCTGGTTTCGTGCTGTGCTGCATTCTGATCTTGCCGCCCTGGCCGTTCATGTTCAGACGACAAAAGCTCAAGGTTTGTCATGTACAGTCTTCCCTTTGTATAGTGAAGCGATCGGGACTCGCATTTTCGTTCACTACTCAGAATATTCACTATACAGGATCAGCACTGTGGCTGCTTAGGAGGAGATGCCGTACCTTGGGGCCAAAAAAAGTGGACTGTACCCAGGATTTCGCGGAGCAGGGAAGAAAAATTTGGGGGAGATAAGTACCATACTAATTTTTGGGAGTTAAAATGTGCATAAATCGCGCTGCGCAAATCGTACTTTTGGTCGATTTTGGCCGATTTTTAACCATTTTGGAACAAAAAGGGACTTATAGGGTGAAAATTGGGACAAATCTGGGGAGATCCGTACCTGGTACCAGAGAGGGGGAGATGCTGTATGTACCTGAGCGCGGGGGGCCACATACGTACCAGTGAGGGCGAGATACTGTTCCTTTAGAGGATTCCCCCCAACATCAAGCCACAACACTGCACAGAAGGGTAATTAGGACAAGGAGGCAAAAGTTGATTGGGGGGCCGTAAAATCGTCACTGTGCGGAGGGTTCACTATATGGAGGTTCATAAAAGAGAGGGTCAACTGTGTTAACTTGTGCATCGTTGTTTTGTAATTTTATCTCGAATTCGTTCGAAATGAAACAGTTTTTTTAAAACTTTGTTTTCCAGTGGCTTCCTGTCAAATCTACAGCAACGGCCAGCTCGTCAAGTTCATCGACTGATGCGCACAAAAAGAAGAAAAAGTAGAATAAAATAAAATGTGGACAAAAATATGAACGGTTGTGTTTTGGTCTCCTAGCAAATGTCGCTGAAGCGGTGGACATTTTCTATCTTTGTTTTTTACTGTTTTGTTATGACAGGCTTGTTGACCTTTTTGGTTTGTGTGGTCTGCCTTGCCTTTGCTTCGCGTGTTTGCTTTTTTGTGCTCTTTGTTTTCTCATCAAAAGAACATTCTGTGCTTGTTTTGTTCGTCTGGGGCTTTTATATCACACACTGATATTGATCTGGCTTTCTAAACAATGATCGTTTCGTAGTTGCAGTCGCATAAAATTATTTATTGGTGGAAAATAAGGTTTGTTTTTCGATTTTATACCAGTTCATTTCATTGCTGAACTGCTGTGCTTGTGATCATGAGTGCAGTTTATGTCGTATTTTCTCCCAAAATGGATGCAATTCAATTTTTAGTGTTGAGGACAATGCTGCCTTCATCAAGTGTCCGCCACATTTCACTGGTGTGCCGCCGAGCCCGCGTGCACTGCCAGCTGCGGGCTCTGTCAACGTCAACAACTTATCATCAAACCAGATATGGCACATCGCAACACCCCAGACGAACTTTGCCCTTTTCGAAGTCAACAAATTTAACAAACCGAAGGCTATTGGGTGCCACAACAAGCAGCAGACCGTGGTCCATATTGCCAATGCGAACGTTGGCAACGGCGGCTGCGGGGGACAGTGGGAATGATGATGACCCGTCAGACCCTGATCATGTGGATGATGGTGAACCTCCAATTATGGTTGGGCTTGTATCTTGTCTCTTGGCGTTTTTTTCTATTCTACATTTGCTGTTTGTTATTGTCACGTTGCGTGTACAGGTATCGCTCAGTCCGATCACCGTACCTGAACATTTTCCCAACGTGCCTGTGATTGCCGTCAGCAAGCATCCGTTGTTTCCGCGATTTGTGAAATTGGTTGAGGTTGGTGAATAATTTGTGTTGTATTTTGGTGAAGAAACATGATCAAGTACTACCATGTTTGTTTTCAGATCACCGATCCAACGATGTGCGATCTAATCAGAAGAAAAGTCAAACTTGGACAGGGTTTTGTTGGAGTATTCATGAAAAAGGATGGCAGGTTTGTTCGGCCACCTATTTCCTGTCACCTGGATATAGTTGTCGCGCAAAAAGCGGCTTTTTTCCTGAAAAAACCCAAAAACAGTCGTTTCTGCGCGCCTTTCAGGGGCGTGGAAAAGACCAGGCGGATCCGGGACCGAAGATTTTTTGCCAGAGTTTTTTTCGGAGTAAGGGCCAACCTTTTTTTTCAAAACCCGAATCTATAGCAGCAAAAGACGCTATAATTGCTTGTTTTGGGGTAGCAGAACATAATAACCATAAAAAACACATGCGCGATGTGAGTAATGCGCAAAACGTGTGCCGAAATGCGCATAGGGTGAACAGCGATCAGAGCATGTCAGATAATGGGGACGAATGGTGGTGCACCAGAGCATCGTCAGTGCATTCCACTTTCACCAATGCAGCAACGACAGCGAGATCGTGTCCAAACTGAACGATATCCACCCAGTGGGCACGTTTGCGCGTATCAACGAAATGCAGGACAACGGCAACAAACTGACGATGGTGCTCTGGGGACATCGACGCATCCGGGTCGTACAGCAATTGAGTGAATTCAGTGAACCGGGTGAGAACGTTGGGCTCATGTGCATAGTAACACTAA
>JASAMV010008394.1:0-17644 GCA_030248065.1 Rhynchonema sp. JSB1_4
GGGCCATTAATTTTCTTTGGGAATTTTGGGAATTTTGGGAATTTTGGAAAAGGTACAGGGTGTGTGGGAAAATCGAATAATTTGGGAGCATTTTTATTGAAACCGTTACTTATGGCTCTTTGGGCGAACGCTTACGGCTCTTTGGGCGACGCTTCCTATTCTGTTTGGGCGACCGGCGCTGTGGAATAGTTTTCTCGTATGGAATTTTATTTGTTTAACGTTAACATAAGGGTACACTTTGTCGCTTTTTGTATGATTTACAGTGCGCCTATCGTTGTCGCAGATAATGTGACAAGTAATTGGACATAACGGTTTGTATGTGTAACAGGTTTATACGGCCTGTGACATTTATGGGCAATAAGTTATTGTTGTGGTTGCACCCACCGTTCGGGCAAAGGAAGGACATTGATATCTGCGCTTGTTTCCGCGTGCAGGTGTCTCATTTGGCGCGTCACAGCGGGATGTTTGATTGGTGTGGTTGCTTGCAGTTCTTGCATGGTCGTTACTTTTTATGTGGGGCCGTTGAGGACAAATTTTGGGGAAGCATTCAGGGCAATGATTAACGACTATTTAGCAGCAATTGTGCAATTTCTGTGCGTGGCACTAGTTTTGATTTTCGTCCTTGCACTTATCCCCTTTGTATCATTTTGTACGAATCACCCAAACATAAGAAGAAGAAGAAGCACATTATCATACTTTTCTACTGCATTTGTGAAGTAATAAACTCTCTGATGGATCAACCACCTCCCGATCCTCCCGAGCCCCCGAATATTGTCCCTGCCGTTAATTTGACTCATGTATTCGCTCTGGGTGGGTACATCATTGTTCTGCGCATACTGCAGGTGTTCTACTGTTGTCCGTTTTGCTTACGGGTTGATGTACATTGTTTTGTCAGTAACGTATGTTAATTTAATTTCCGTAAGTAATTTTAGTGTAATGTATGTTTGTTAGTGATATACATGCGTAACGTGTGTGTTTAGGCTGACGGAGCGCCGTTTCTCCAAATCATCATAATTCGACTACCGGACCTGGCCCACTACGAATACTTCGGACCGATATTGCTGAACAACTGAGGCTGAGGTGCGACTAACGTGCGTTTTATGCATTTGTCTATTTGCTGCGCATGTTGTTTTGTGAAGGTTATGCAGTTGTGGACAACGGTCAAATTTGTACCGCGTGTACCTATCACCGACCAATCTTCACTTAGTGAGTGAGGCTTCAATGTTTGTGCCCAGTTGAAATGTTTGTTTAAATGTTTAGGCCAACCAAGTGCAAGTGCCAAGAATTTCATTTGAAAGAGAAAAAGCAAAATTAAGCTCACTCATTTTCACTGAGCTATTTTCATTATTTGGCATTGTCCGCTGTTACTTCGTAAGCTAAGGCTCCCACGGTTGTTCAGCTGGCAGCATACTGACCGCCGTTGACAAAATCGCTGCTGCTTGTCCCGCAGCAAGTGATGTCGGGCTGTTGGTTGACCGCAACGTGACGCTGGCTTCGAAAATTGCAGTCGCTCGGTGGATGCATGTTTTGGCGGAACCCCATACTCGTGGGGAACGTGAGTATATAATATATTTATATAACATAATATATATAACTAAAGTAACTTGTTAAGCATAACGGGTTTCAGTTGCGAACTGTTTCAGTTCTGCACACCATTCGCCTGGAGCTGATCGGTTTTGGGTTCCTGGAACCGTTCCACATCGGCGACCACAATTTCGTGCACGAGGCGATCATCAACGTGAATGAGGAGTTGCAAGTGGATGAAGCCCTGCAGACCGTGTTTGGCGATATGTACGAGGAAGGCACGGTCGTCATCGGTGAAGAGCTCGAGTTTCAGGACATACTCGGTCGTCGCTACTTCCTGGCAGCCGGCGAACTGGACTAAACACAAGTGTTACATGTCCATCTTGTTCTGTTAACGTTTTTTTATGTGTGTTCTTTTGTTTCCATCGACTCTCGTGAACCCCTTGATCAATTGAGCGCGGGTAATTCCACGTTTCGCGTTTTTTCCACGATCCCTTATGTTCAATACGTATATATGTGTCTCGTAAATTTACGTAACTTCTTTTTGCTTTGCATACTTGTGCCTGTTCAGAGCATCAATTGCGCGAATTAATGCGTTGTGTAGCACCAAACAAACACTTTGCTCAAATTGTCCTGCCGTGTATGAACCATCAGCGTGTGCTTGTAATGGATTTTAGATGCGTTCATTGGTTCATTGTGCAATTACGAAATATGCATAAATGAGATGTTACGGTTATTCCCGTACCGTTCGTTTGATTTCCTGGCGCCGGAAGGTCCAGTTTATCTGCCGCCCGTCATCCTCTCCGTTGACGGGTTACTAGTTCACGGCACCCCGACTGCTGCCGTCATGTGACATGTTTTGTTCGCATTTAGCGTTCAGAATGGGGAACCACCACTGCAAGGACGCAATATTTACCAACGTCGCCCCCTTTATCACTTGCCCTCACGACAAACGATCGGTTGCGCAGGTGAATCGGGAATGCCACAAGTGAGTGCCGTATGTTAATATTCATTCACAAAAATTCCTTCATTAACTGCATACTCAGGCGTGAAAAGACTACTGCAGCGCGGTTTGGTCGTGCACGCAACTGTGGAGCAATGTCGCCTCCGTGACACTGAAGGGTGCGACACGTAAGGAGAGCAGCAGGATTTTGTCAAAGAAAATGAAACGGAGCAACAAGTTCAAGGTGTTGGTTACGATTCACTGGTTCGCGTTCGCATGTGGTGTGGGCGCAACCTCCCTTCCAGATTACAATCCGTTTGGGGCAGTGGAACGACGACACGGAAATGGAACAGTTTCGCGCTGTTGTTGACAGGCACATACGGGTGTGCCGCTCAGTGACAGTCATCAAGGTGACCGACAACGTCCTGCTGTCATCCGCAATCGGGAAGATGTGCGTTGTCGCACTGCCGCGGTTCTGTAAAACAGCTACCCGGGCGGATTTCTGTTTCACATGTAATACCCGGTTTCTGAAACTGAGCTTTATTGTTCGCGTGCGATAACTTACGTTATGAGATATAACGTCATTTTACGTGAATTACAGCTTTGCAACAGCAGCACTTGAGCCCGGTGAGCCACATGCTGTCCCAGTTGACACGCGTACAAGACGTTGGCATCGATGTAAAAATTGGTAGGCATTCGGTGACGCGATGTAACCAACGTAGCGCACACGAAAGTAAAGAACTGTACAACGCGCAGATTCCGCCACATTCATGACCGATTGTTTGCCGCTGTTGTCAACAGAAAGCGTGTGGTCGCGAATCACGAGGGTGGCCTGCAACACGGACGCTTCATACAGCCTGCTGTCATTGATGCTCGCGAACACCCCGGTCACTCTGAAGAAGATTGAACTGGCGATACGAGACGACACGATCAATCAGCTCATAAACGCTTGTCGTGACACATTGCTCAAGATCAGGTGGGCGGCCACCGCAGTTACGAAGCTGTCGGTCGCGTGAGTCGCGTACCATACGTGCTGTCTGTGGCCATTTGGAAACCATTTCATCACAGGCTCGTTGTGTCGCACAGATCGGATCACGTGGCCGGCTGGGTGCCTGACCTGCAACGTTTACTGTCGGGACTGGAAACGCCTTTGCCGCGCGTACTGCAGTTGCGTTACACGAACATCGTCAACCCAACGGAGCTGAACACAGGCACGTGTGTTTGACCAGGCTAGCTAGCAGAACAAGTGTGTTTCAGCTTACAGTTTTACTTTCAGGATCAAAACTACGCGATGTCATGACATGCGTGGCGGCAGCGATGCCGAACGTGCGACAAGTACGCGTGGAGGTTGACAACCGTAGCACGAAACTGAATGAAGCCGATGTCGCCGCAGTCATGTTTGCGTTGTCGCACTCAAGTAATGTTACGTAATTTTTCGTCCGTTCAATTTGTGTTATCTGTTTTGCGTGTAAAAACAATGAACGCTGCTCCGAGTGCTGCCCTTCAGACGACCACGGTGTGTCCCTGAACACGTGTGGGTTTCGGTTCGGACACAGTGACGACCACCTATTTTCCGACATGATGTTCATGGTTTCCCGCGAAGACATGGAACAGGCATTGGCGCTTGCGTTCGGCGAACGGTACATGATTGGTTCGGTCCGTGAAAAGAGTGATATATATCCCAGGAAGACGGTGGTGAAATTCAAAGACGTCGGTGATAAAACACACACGTTTCACGCCCTTGACCCAAGTGATGATGACGGTACCTAGTTTTGCGCGTGCTTTCCGTGTACCTTTCTTGCACGGTGCTCCGTGCACTTTTCTTGGTTGTTGATTTCATTTGATTAACGGCGGTTTGTTGTAATAAAATTTGTTGACGTGACCACGCTGGACCGCGCTTCATCTCGTTACCCGATGCATCCCGGGACTTCTCATGAGAAGTTACATTAAATTCACATACGGTTATTAACGTACAGCACGGTGCTAAGCTAACGACCAGAATAGCAATGGGCGGTCACTGTGACCTCTCGTGGTTCGTTGACCACTTGCGACAGGACAACGTCGACTGGGTGCAACCGGCGGATAACGTTCAACCCCCAGACACCACGACGGAGACCGAAAACGACAATGTCAACACGAATGCTGAAAGCTGCAATGCGACCCGGGACGCAGGTGAACACAGGGACAAATGCGTTGTTCACGAAGACGGTGCAGTTACGGACACACCACGGAAACGAAAAGGTAAAACATACGTTAAACACTGCTTAAACATGTTAAACACTGTTTCACACCAGTACACCATGCTCCAACACGGGAAAACAACGCACAGGTGAGGAGAACGACACGCGCGAATCACAAGTGAAGAAATTGTGTCGCACATGGATGGTCACCAACGAGCGAGCCGCGGCCAAGACACGTCTGAGAGCAGAGCTCACCCGGCACGCTGTCGCTAAAATGGCGGAGAACACACAGAAAGACACCCATGACGAAGGCGACCGCTTGGAGCTGTGCGTGAAAATTTGGCCCTTGCATCGCTACGTGGCAATGGCAAGCAAGCCGGATGGGCCGCCATTGTAAGTCATAGTTGAGTAATCTTCCAACACCTAAAAACAAGCACCATTTCTTCATAGCTGCGAATAGCACCATAAACAGCACCAAGTTCCCCACACGCACCCGACGTCCCACACTGCTCCATTGCAGCACCGGTGATCCGCAGCCGTTGCAGTCGGAACCGAACATTAAAACAATGAACGGTGCGCCAACAACCACCGACGCAGTGCTGCTGGCCCTCAATGCAACAGAGAACCAACTGTCAACGAGATTTGCGCCGAACGACCCTTGCCCGGCGGCGGCGCAAACGTACGTGTTCGATGTCGGCCCCCATGTTCAAAATCCGCAGAATGCAGCAAATTGGTATAAAATCCTTT
Organism: Rhynchonema sp. JSB1_4; assembly: GCA_030248065.1. NCBI lineage: Eukaryota > Metazoa > Nematoda > Chromadorea > Monhysterida > Xyalidae > Rhynchonema > Rhynchonema sp. JSB1_4. Next base: position 5,395 of record JASAMV010008394.1, read on the forward strand.
CTTACATCATATCCAGTTACTGAATCCAGTTACGTCCGCGACACGAAACGTCATCTTCGTACGCAGGGCAAAATTGGCGCACAAGGACAACTTGGGCTCGTGGGCTCGCACGCACAAATGGACAGGGTCGATTCTGCTGTTTCCCGATGGAAAGCTGCAACACACCCCGCAGAACACCGCAGTAACGAAACGTTGCCAAAAGGAAGATCAGATCATCCAGAAAGCAACCAGTACAGGCGGCCAAAAGCCGCTAGTGTTGCGCGTAAGTTTAATTACATAACGGCTAATTACGTAACTGTCATAATCGCTTCCCTGTGTGGGATTTACCTTGACAAACGTTGCAGTACTGCAGGCAGCATATGCTCAACGCGGGCAATCTGGGTTTGCTGAAAATGTTCGTCTGTGTTACATGCTTTTACCACGCACTTTGTGCACTGGTTAAAAAAGCGTCCGAAGTTTCAGCGTCACTGACGTGCGCAAACGTGATGACCCCCAGTTTCTGAGAACCGTCGTGTCGTACGTGTGGCTGAAAGATCACCCTCGCCAGCCAGCAGCGAACATCTGCAGCCCCCACGGACTTGGCCAAATAGTGAGCGCTTGGCTAAAGAATTATGACAAAACGGGAAACGGGTTGGTGCGAAGCATTGTTGCAGAAAACACCGTAATGTAAAGTAACCATAAACATGCGACGGGAACAGTGCACTTTCAGCGAAACCGAGTTCTACACCAAAGATTTGTCGGCCATCAACACACCGACGCAACAGCTTGCATCAAACACAATTTCGACATTGAACGCTACCCGACGTATCGCAGAAATCGTACACCGCACACCACCGTATCAGCTGACCGCTGCCAATGTAGCCGCACAGCTGAGGCACACACCAGACGCACAGACCGATGCGATCAGCCAAGACAATGTCAGAATGAGAGAATCGCAACACAAAAGTCCGGTGAGCAATAATTTTTTTTGAATGAATCAGTGTAAGTAAGGTACGAAAATAATTTTAATGTTTTTTTGTGTACATTTACGGATACCCAGGGCGTATGGTTAGACTTGGTGTTAAAGGAAACTCGTTTATGACAGGCCGCTGTGGGCCAAATCGCCCGCAAAATGAATGCCAGATTGACGAAACGGCCGTCGGGCAGAGCAAGACCACAGGATTACGAACGGCTGGAACGTTTGCGCGATGAACAGCGCCTCATTGTGGAGCAGGACGGTGCCGAACATCGCTTCATCGTGACAACGCCGGACGCCGTAACGTTGTGCATGGGAGTCCTGAAGAAAGACTTCAGCGGCGGCAAGCCCAGGGTGGCGTTGACGGACACAACATACAGACAGGGTATAAATTGTTGAACTGAATATACCAACTATTCAACTATTCACGCATAACTGACATGTGCACGCAGGCGGAGCCGATCTCCGAACTGCCACTATATCCGTGCGCGTCCCGCAATTCACAACGCCAAATGGCAAACCCGTGTGTCGAGCTGTTGCTGCAGTGGTATCGTACGGTATGCAAATGTTTGGAAACTCATAAAACATAAAACATTAAATCTACACCAGGTTACATAACGCAGGAGAGAAAACGATCGACGTGGAACGAGCGTGGTACATGCTTCAAAGGACACGTAAGTGGCAGCAGTGAAATTAGCGTGAAATTAGCGGCCATCAGCGCCCGTCAGTTCACGTGTAAAAAAATTGCGGAAGATTGCCTTCAGGCAATAAAAACTAACGAAAAAAACCGTTTGACTGTTGCAGTAACGAAATGGTCCGGCGAACAGTTCGATTTCGAAAACGACGACATTCGCTTCGACGTGTTGGTGTCCGACGGTAGCCGAGCGATTGCCGGCGGTATTCGTAAAGACGCACTAGCGATCATTCGGGACGCACAACATAATGTAAAAAATCACCGTGATCCCTTACCGGAATAAAACCATACTTAATTTCCAGCTGTGCTCGGTGCACGCTCGAGACAACGTGAACAACAAGTGCAAAGCCATCATTGCCGAATCCGCCCCGGCCGATCGTGCCGCCGCACAGCACATGTGTACAGTCGCGGTACAAAGTAAGACATTTTTGTCATACACAAACGTTCTTCGACAGACACTTACAAACATGGTACACTGCTCCCAGAACTGTTCGGTCACGACCAAACGACGGGAGACTCGACCGTTCATTACGAGGGCTTGCTGTATCAAGACAGAGAGACCGTGAAACGTTGCTTGGACAGGTTGTTGCAAACCGGTGCTTTCACGTACAAGTGCGCCAATGGTGACACGAATTACGATCTGCACAACCACATTGAAAAGTTGGTGACGTGCGCATGCACGATTGCATATAATATGCAAGGATAAGTGGTGCCAGAACAAGAATCACAACATTTTTTGCCTCATGTTCCAGACATTGGCACACGAAAATGATTGATCAACTGTCGTTGGGAAAATACAGCGTGACCGATGAGGTGAGCACATGTACAACATTTTTCGTGACATACATTTACTTACGTCAACACAACGTGACGATACGTAAACGTACACAGTGTATGTTTAGTGCTCATTGCAGCTACCGAACACAAACAACGACACTGAACGGTTCAACCAACGACTAGCGAAGAAGAACAGGGACACAGACCCGGCTGCAGATTGTGCCAGCTACCTGGCCAACGTGGCTGAATGCATAACGGAGGGACTGGAGGACCTGCGACTGGAGGTGCTTGGCCGCAAACACAATTCACGCATCACCCTGTCGCTCGCAGCCAAGGTAAGCTGACACTTCTCGTTTGTCGCACCACGAAACCATGAGTCGTTTAAATATTTACATTCACAGGACGCGTTGTCCACCGCGACCACTTCCGGTGCTGTCACGGACTTCGCTAAACTGTGTGCGATGAATCTGACCAGTAAGGTTGTTCTCGGGTGGTCTAATATGAACAAGCAAACGCAGCAAATTTGCGTAACACAGGACACATGGACCTGCCGAAAGGTGTGAGTGCAACGCGCTGGGCAGAGTCGATAGTGGCCGGCAACAAGGTCACCGCCAACATGTGCTTCACGTACTTGGATAACGAGGGGCATGTCGACCCCAATCAGCAGCCCATCACATCCTGGCACAGGGCCATGGGGACAGTGATTCCGCGAATGGCCAAGGTTACAGACACGTATGTCACGTAATTTTACGTAACTGACAACATATCACGTTTTAACTTTTTCTAATACTGTAACAGCAGTGGGCATAACATTTCATCGCTCGCAGAACACCCGCATATCGCCTGTGCAAGTCGACAACATGTCGGGCACGATGATCGGCAACAAAGGGCCAACCACGTTGCGTCAGTTTCATTGGCTGCTCTGCAGATCGACGCAGAATGGCAGACCGTGCCAAGAGTTCCGCGAAATGAAGTTCTGTGTGCACACGCAAGCTGTCGCGGCGGACCTGAGCAAGCGATGCAACGACTCACAGCCATTCCAACAACTAATGGTAACTGTGGAAAAATAACAAGCCAGGCGAACACCATAAACATTTACATACGCAGGTGCGCCCATAAACATTTACACACTCAGGTGCGCGGCGTCGAAAGCCTGAGGGCATGCTTGGGACGCGATCAAGCCGCCAGCAGCTACTTGCATTCGATTGAACACCCGTTGACCAGAGCGCTGACGAAGAACAAGAAGGGTTAAATAAATTTTGGCCCCTGATTTTGGAAATAAGCAGTAAGCAATCTATAAACAGTTAACTTCTAGGTCAACAAGAAACGCGAAGAACAACAAACAGAGGAGCAATGACGGTGCTGCGTCTGTTCGCCGATGACGAAGACGACATGACAGCTGCTATGCTGGACGAAGGTGACCTTTGTTCCTATACAGTGCCGTTACAAGTCCTTTGCTTTCGTAAAACAAATGCCAGTTGTCACACAAAGATCTCAACGACGTCTCAAGCGACGACCAACAACAGTGTGACGAGAACGCGGACGCGAACGCACAACAAACACCGCCACCACACCCCGAAAACGACCACCCGGTGGTACGCGAAGAACACATGCGCACGGCACGTGTGGAACAAGAAGGTATACTTAAGACAATCATGTCAAGTGCAACACAATTTTTCATGACCTGTTCCAGAGATCGAACTACCGATGACGTCAACGCGGTCACGAGAAATACCGCGACAGCGCAATCGACCTACAGTCAAAACGGCGAAACAAGCAGCTGCAAGGCTGTTGAAAGGGGTAAATGAGTGCGAACCGCACAACCATTTGTTCATTAATAAATTTGTATGTAAATGTACATAACACAAATTCATGAATGTTACAATATCAGCCTAACCTTTGCAATAACAACATCCAGATTTCGACCCCGATCGACACGCGAACCCAGGAAGATATCGACCTGGAAACGGCCACACTACAAGAGCGATATGGAAGTCAGTAAACAGAACATTCCCTGAACAGATTGTGAACTGCACTAGTACAAAACCAAACTATTTTCCTTCAGAACCACGCCGTCGACGACGCACAAAAAGTGCAACGCCGGAACTATTGCCACTGATGAGTCCAATGGTGCTGCACGATCCAGTGCGATCGACCGACTTCCCGTACGTTGTCCCGGACAGCGTGTGTGAGTCAATTGTCACGAAATGTCGAAAAACAGGTCAGTGCAATAGTGCTACAGCTGCGTCCGTCCACCAAAGAAATATGTGCATAACAGTTCGCAAACTTCAGCCGCGGCCGTGAATCTCAATGCCAAACGGCACGGTTCAGTTGTTGACAAAATGTTGACCCCGCCTGTCTATCGGATACCACCGTACGGCCCAGCGGATTTCCATAAACGCCCGAACATGGTGTTTTACAAGCAACAGGATGGTGAGTAACATATTGCACTAAGTTTGCACTAACACTACGTTAGCACTCATTGCAAAATGAAACGTAATACATACGACATTCGGTTGCCAATATAAGCAATTTTTGTAGACGTCAACGAATGTAAGCAATTTTTGCAGACGTCAACGATGAGATGATACGTGCGTCAAAGCAGACAGGCAGATACCACATCACGCCCTGGCCCGTCGTGCTCACTCTGGCCGACGCTTACGTGATCAGCGAAGCAAACAATGCACACATACCACCATCAATGGACGACACAAACGCCAAGTGTACCTGTGTCGTGCTGCCGAAAAATGCAAAGGTTAAGCCATACATAAATAATGTACCGTTAAATCTGAAATCCAAGGGCTGCGCTGTTTTACTTACCCGTTTTAGAGGGGCTTTTTTTGGGGGCCCTATTTTAGAAAATTCTTCAAACGTGCTTGTGGCAATATTGTAGCAGCACTTCAAATACCCAAGCAAGGATTTGGATTTCGATTCGTATTGGTATCCAGGCACAACGGTGCAGGAAGTGTTGGACGCCCAGTGCGCCACGTGCAAGGTGATACTTTCGCTTTCACCAATGTTTATAATTTGTAACTGTCATAAAAATAAATTACGGTAAAATCAGTACTTTCTTTTGCAGGAACCCATCGTGCCACACGAACTTCCAAAACGTGGACGACGATGGTTCTTTGTCACGCAGGAAACGGGCATTGCGGAAGACGGGACTCGCACGTTTTGCCTGCAATTCGTTCATTTCGATCATGCCTGCCTGTTCAAACGGTTAACTAGAACGTTTACGAAACAACCACATAAGACGAGGGGTCGTCATTACATAAGTAAATCCACGGGTTACATTCCGTTACAGTTATCCGTACATGCACGTGCTCTCGGAACACGAGGTTGGCGAACCATGGGTGATGATCAACCGATCGACGGCACAATACATTCGTGAAATGAGCGCCAAGGCGCGTGAATTGATCAGTATGGAACTGTACCGCTTCTTTGGATGCGACTACACCCAATACCTGGAAGAGTACGAACCAATCAATTCCACAGATGAATAGTTTTTTGTGTCGCTATTGTCTTTTTCGTCGTTTGTTGATGATATACTGCAAATTATGTTTCATTATTAAATGATTGCGTATTTTCCAATACATAACATTACGTAACTTCTTGTAATGCACACAACATGCACAATACACTTTGCCCAATTAGTTAATTATATATGAAGTACGTAATATTATGTAACTGCTTTTGCTGTTGTATCAGCCGATATATAGTCAGTCATACTATCAAATATTATGTCCCATAAGTTATATTATGCCATCCAGTCACTATCATCGTATTTCGTCACCGTCTTGTTATTGCTGCCGATTTTTCGCCATAACTGTTGTCGTTCTTGTTTTCAATGTTGTTCGTGCTCCTTGTTCCAACAGTGACATGAAATTCTTGTTGCGATTATTGTTTCATTCTATGTTTATTGCAACAGACACGCTGAGCAAAAAACAAACGGGTACATTGCGTAGGAACAAGTAACTGAGAAAACTGACTGACAAAAGTGAGTGACTGAAATTAGTGACAGACATGACGGACAAGTAAGCACCCAATCACAAGCGTTTACACGTGCGTAAAACAATGCTCCCAATTCTCCCAAACATCTGAATGAGGGCCAAATCAATTAAAAAACACCCTGTAATTTTTTCCCGCCAAAACCGCATTCATCGATGCGGTTTCGCCAATACCGTACTATCCTTAAGCATTGTCGCCCAAAATTCCCAAATTCCCAAAATTCCCAAAGAAATTAATGGCCCTTGTTGGGATCTACGTGCAGCAATCTTTATGCCACATGTCGCTTGAGTCTACAGTAACCCTCATGCCACATGTTTTGCTTGCCACATGGATCTATACAGTAATCTGTTTGCCACATGTCTTGCTGGGATCTACCTACAGTAATCTTTATGCCACATGTCGCTTGGATCTACAGTAACCCTCATGCCACATGGATCTATACAGTTATCTGTATGCCACATGCCTTGTTGGGATCTACCTGCAGCAATCTTTATGCCACACGTCGCTTGAGTCTCCCATCCCCCCCACCCTTTTTTTTCTTTCCCCTTTTAATTTTTTCCCCCTCTCTTTGGGGCTCCCCGTTTTTTTCCCCCTCCCCCTGCTACCCCCCTTCCCTGTTTTGCCTCCCCGCTAACGTCTTCCCATCTCCCTGGTCTCCTCATCTCTGGCTTCTCTCCCTTTTCAAAAAGAACAAAGCAAGTCAGTGAAATTCAGGCAGTCTCTTCTCAAGGTTGCATTTTGTCAGACGCGCATGCGCACACGAGTGCAAATCAGCAATTTCAATGTTTTCACAAGATTCATTCATTTCATAACCAATGTTCCTCTAAGATAGTGTCACGGATATTTTTGTTGAGCTGGTCATGTTCAATCAGAATTGGATTGATTGGATCAGAATTGTCAAACCAGTGTTTGTTTGAACTTTTGAGGATTAAGTATGCGAGAAATCGAGGGAGGTTTTGGAGAGCAAAATGAACCAGTTTAGGACTTAATTTTTAGGTTGTTGTTGAATTGCTTCTTGGTGTTATTCTTGTTGAAGTTCGTCAGCGCTTTTGTTTCATCAATGCGGTCAATTGGTCGAGTCGTGCTGAATTTACGTATGAATCGTTAAAAAATTATTTTGAGGAGGAAATGACAGGTCAGGAAGCTAATGGGCATGATAACAAGGTGTCGTTTCGTGACTGTAAAATCTGACGCTGCTTCCTTTCGCAGCGTTACTATTTGTAAACGTACACGCAATATCGTATTCAATGGATTTGATATGTAAATCGACCAACAGTCGCTTCGCTCCATTGAAAGAACGATGGCGTGTTCGAAGGCTTAGCGCCTGATCGTTTGGCGGCCTGAAATTAATAGAACAAGTTGGCTTACAATTTCTGGTTTGAATTCACTGATATCAGTCACCCGCGCAGGAAGAAAACAAGCCAAAATTGGCCCGTTATTTAGAAAACGGGCCAGAATTGGCCCGTTTTGCTCTAAGCGGGCCAGAGTGGCATCGGAAACACAACAATTGGGCACCAGTCTAGTGCTTCGCCGATGTATTACTCTACACTGGTTTCTCTCGCCGCCAAAGTGACTCAAGAAAAAGTGCTGGACCTCAGTTTTTTGAAGTGATGGGCCAATGCAAGCTTCTTCAACGGCACCGTAGTTTTCTATATTGTATCCCCACCAGTCGATCGAAACTGAGTTTTGGAGCATGTGAAGGCTAATATTTGTCAAACTCTATGTGTCTACAATTCAACGCAACAATGTGTTCAAAATTAAGGTATAGTGCTCTCAAACTCAAATACACGCTTCCTTGCTTGGCAAAAACTAGATCGGCCGCTGCTGGCATTATACGATGAAGGTTGCTCAAGATAAGATATGCAACAGATGGTACGAAAAACAAATTTTTATTGCGACAGCGTCAAGTCAAAATTTTGTAAAGATGAGCCATTTGGTAATTGGATGGAAATATGTCCAAAAGTATGTACGCCTAACAGGTCTGAGGTGTTCGTCAATATCCGGAGCCGTATCAACTCTGCGGGCAAGTGCTGCGACCGCGACAGCGGTTGGACTAGCTCTTGGCACAGGCAAATTTGTACTCGACAGACCCGTATTTTGAAATGCGAAACGGAACAACGTTTACGTAAGTCCAATTTAGACAACCTATTTTAAATATATACATACAATATACTTGATTCAAAAATTCGTCATATTATGTAACCTAGCGAGATTGCCCTCAAAGCATACGCGGCCGATGGCACCCCGTAACTTGATCTCGAATCAGATATGGCGGATACTGTCGTATCCAAAAAAATTACTGAAAAATTTGAATTAAAACAAGACCATCAGGTCACTTGTTTACATCGCAAGCTGTCGACAAACCAGGCTAAAAAACGAACATGTGACCAAGATGTGACACTTACACGCTATAACTACGAGGAATACTGTACGGATTGCGCATTTCATTTTCTTGTCGTTTTCGAAACGTAGTCGGCCCGGCCCGTAGTCCTTGTCCTTGAGGACCGACGGGCCGAACCAATGAAACTGATCGTGGGAATACTCTGCTTACTTGGAGTATTGGCATTGGATTACGGTAACTTTTCATTATGTCGCTTGCGTTTATAATAACAAAATAATACATACCTTAAAGTGTGTGTCAAACGTCATTTACCGCCATATTTTCGAGAAAAAACGGTGTAAAGGTAAGAAGGGTGTAAAGGTCGGTGAAAAGCTCGGTCGACAGCTCAGTGTGATAGACCTCGGTGTAAACTTGAAAACATTCCACGTTAATAACAGGCAATGTTTCACGTTTACACCGAGCTACGCCGACCGAGCTTTCGACCGAACTTTACACCGACCTTTTACGCCCAATTGACCTTTACACCGTTTCGAAAATTCCACCCTATGTAGTTTCCTAAGGGCTCGGCCATACAGACCCGAAACACGAAACATAATTTTTCTATGACCGTGTTTCGGGTTTCGAGTTTTGAAAAAAAATCCAAAACCCAAACACAAAGCATAACATTCGAAAAAGTTTCGCTGACAGTATAATTGCTTCGCGTCAGACATTAGTCGCAAAACCGAAGCATTTTCGAATATCATGCCTTGTGTGTTTCGGGTTTCGTGTTGTTTTCAAAACCCGAAACACAGACATAGAAAAATTATGTTTCGTGTTTCGGGTTTCGGGTCTACTGTATCTGGCCGAGCCCCAATGAAACGCAGCACCCAACTGATAGTGTTTGCAAAAACCGCGTGAACACTCGCCTCAGGGTGGAATTCACGAAAAGTTTTGAGTCCTCGCTCCTTTCGGACAGATTTAGTGAAGAACCTAACTTGGTGCCGTATCTGATACTCCAACAAAAACGTTATCCCCCGATTTCCGCGAGTTAGGTGGTTAAAAAAGACTGGTCTTTTGGCTAATACTGATGGCGTACTCGGACGTTGTGCACACGAGTTGTACATAATAGCGCAAAGTTGAACATGCAGGCTCAAACGATCGCAAGAAGTTGCGCATTAAAGTTTACAACTTGCGTACATGACAATAAAAGCCGTTTATTGCAATCAATGTCAACTCTGTGTTGTCGTCCATTTCCATACAAAAAAATGGGATGTCTGTCAGATGACGTTCGACATACATTGTAACAAATAAATACCCAGGTCCATGTACCACCAGCATAAGCGTTCTTTCAGCCTATGGCCACTGGACTTGGAGCTCAGCGAACACTAGACAAGAAGCTTATTACACTAGTAAAGCGTATTGAATATGATTGTAAGTGGCAATTTTAAACGGTTCTAGATCAGAACGTTTTTGACTCTGTTGCACTTTTATGGGTTCGCAGTTGTTCCTTTGATAGAAGTCCCAAGCACCTCCTATTTCACGATCGGATTGTGTGATGTGACTAGGCATTCACATAACGTGATGCGATCGGATCTATTGGTCACAAAACAGCTGTTGCACAAGCGGCTCAAAGTTTGTTTTCACGCCGGCCATGCGTGTCTATGGTTGGGTGTTGTGGGCTGTGCGCGCACTGGTTGAATACTGTGTGCGGCACACACTCATTAGCATACAAACACACGCACATTGTCAGCTGGGCAATTTTATAAGCAGGGGTGTATTATGTAAAAACAATGTTATGCTGCAGCAATATAACGCGTCTGACTGCCTCTGTTCGTGGGCAAGCCAGATCACATCACGCGATGTGACTGCCCACTCAGAACCAGTCACATAAGGTGATGTAACTACCTGAGTCACATCACGTTGATGTGACCAGGTAGACTTATCCGATCCGATCGCATCTGATCACCAAGTTTGATATCGACCTACATCATTGCTCATTTGCCAAGCGCAAATATCCTAGCATCCAAGTTTTTATGTTCAACTATTCACGATCCGAAAACCATGTTCAGCCGCATTACTTGCGTGTGACACCAAGCGTTTTTTCAATGAAGTATGTGTGTGTGCAATGGCTTTATTGGTTTTCAGTACGTGTGACGAAAATGCGACTGAACCGGACGCAAACACAATTACATCGAACACAAAAGCAAGTACGCCAGATGCAAGCGAAAGTGAGCTGGGCGCTAACGCGAGTAAATCGGACGCAAGAGCAAACACGCGCGACACGGAAGCAAGTGCGCCGGGTGTACGCGAACGTACGATGGACGCAAGTGCAAGGTACGCCTGACGCAAGCGCAAGTAAACCGAACGTATACGCAAGTAGACTCATGGTATCGGAAGTAAACCGGACGCAAGCGCAAGTAGACTTGACGCAATTGGAAGTAAACCGAACGCAAGCGCAAGTAGACCGGGCGCAGACGCAAGTGGACTTGACGCAATTGGAAGTAAACCGAACGCAAGCGCAAGTAGACCGGGCGCAGACGCAAGTGGACTTGACGCAATTGCAAGTGGACCTGACGCAAGCACAAACATCGTGTGAGGCGATGTTCTGGAAATGGTCGCTGACGGAGGATGGCCGCACCTCAACTACGGTTGACGCATCCAAAGTAAACTTTGTGTTCACCATGCAACGCGAGGAGGGGAAAACTTGTCATGATACTTGCGTCGCTGCTGCCAAGGTGCGTTGTGCTTGGTGCTGCTTGCAATGATTGATGTAAAGCTCTCCAGATAGTGCTGCGTTAAAAGAGGTGGAAACAATTTTTTAAATCATAAGATACATGAATATCTGGTCTTCCGATTTATTACTCAGATTTATTAACACCGACGTTTTGATCCCAAATCAAAAGAGGTCATTGTCAAGGTACCACAAAAAAGGACGAGAGAGTTTGGCAAATTCTTGCAAAAACACACCAGATATAAAAAGAAAAAATAAATATTGTAATGTGAGCGAGCTTAGAGCTGTAATATTATACTCATTTTAGAAACTTTGGGCCCCAAAGTCATTTGTGCGACCAATACCTGATTATGGTTGGTACTTATCGACCATTATATAGCATGGTTTTCGTATCACCTGTGCTTCATATGCACCTAGAACACATTATGTAACAAAATACCCCTATTTTGTACCTGAGCGCTCATTTTTTCGTGTTGAGCAGATTTTGGCTGGAATAAAAAGTTTTAATAAAGAAATTTTTTTAAAAAAGGGCTCGAATAAAAATTTTTTTATTAACCACTGACCAAGACACCATGGCAGGGTCACAAGAGCAGTAATTTTTCGTAAAAAAAGGATATTTAAACTAGAAAAATTTTGGAATTTTGAAATGCTATTAAAAAATTCGTTGGCCATTGGGACAAAGCTTTAAACGACATCTTTTTCAATAAAAACATAAATTAAACACCACTGTTTTAACTAGGAGATATGAAAACCGATGTAGAAAGT
>JASAMV010008395.1:0-17219 GCA_030248065.1 Rhynchonema sp. JSB1_4
TGCACACGTAGAACGGCAAATCACAATTAAATGCATATACATTCAACAAAAAATCCACAAATATCATAAATTTTCAACGTCAATTCACAACTCAAACTAAACACAGTTAATCCGGTCTCGGTCCATAAATCAACATACTAGCGTTAGTCACACAACTTGGCTCAACAACTCGTTCTCGCAATCCCTCCAAAATAGTAACACCAAAAAAATTCTTCACTTCAAATATTTCGGCATCATCGGCCATTCTCCACACCTTCTCATCACCAGCGTGTTTGTTCACAAAATACGTCCAGTAATGCTTCTTCGTCAGACTGAAGACCTAAAAAAAATACAATTTTCAATCATTTTGTTCTGGTTTTTACTTAATTTACGCATAAAATTGTCCTAAACACTCACCCTTACTGCTTTCAAAACATATCTTGTGCCGCGGAAAGACAGTCCACGTGGTATTTCTACCGGCGTTTGATTCAATACGCCAGAGTTGCTTCCCCTGAAACATTTTAGCACAAAAATTGCCGTATTTTACCTTAAGACTGCCAAAAATAAAAATAAATTTATCAGATGAAAATATAAGAATTAAACATAGTTAAAGAATGCATAAATTACCTTGACATAATGACCACAAATTCCTTTGGACAGTCACGCACAAACGTATTGCACATGACACAATCCTTGGCACCGCACGCCGAACATATCATGTCCGGCGATCCCTGTTCGAACACGTCCGTTTTCAACAATGTCTGAAAATGAAAATTCAAGTTTAAGAAATTTCAAACCTGAAAAAAACAAAATAATGGAAGAATCACTAAAAATACCGCTAAATCAGTGGGCTCCATTGGAACTTTCACAATGAATTCCGCATCGACCCGCGGACTTGATTGTTCCACAAAGCCACATTTGGTGCACGTGCGCTCCGTCGTCAAGACCATCTAAATGCAAAAATGCGGCAAAGTCCGCCAACAGCAACAACACTTACCATTACAATTAGTTTAGTTCTGCAACCAGTATCTAGTTCAGTCCTAATTGTACGACTACTTTCCGCTGCTCATCCAACTACTAGGCAGTGCAGGTAATATGGTAATGGCTGTGCGACTCGGCAGTGCGTGTGATGTTAGTCGTGCGACTAGATTATAGCGTAGTTTAGTTGTGCGACCAACATCAAGTTCGGTCTTAATTGCACGACTATTTTCTGACGCTCGTCGCGCAACTAGGCAGTGCAGGTATTATGCGAATGGCCGTGTGACTCGACAGTCCGTGCAATGTTAGTCGTGCGACTAGGTCATAGTGTAGTTTATTTGTGCGACCAGTATCAAGATGCAGTCAAAATTGTACAACTATTTTCTGATGCTCGTCGCACAACTAGGCAGTGCAGCTATTATGGTAATGGCTGTGTGACTCGATAGTGCGTGTGATGTTAATCGTACGACTACGTTACAGTGTAGTTTAGGTGTGCAACCAGTATCAAGTTGTGGTCTTAATTGTACGACTATTTTCTGATGCTCGTCGCACAACTAGGCAGTGCAGCTATTATGGTAATGACTGTGTCTCGGTAATACGTGTGATGTTAGTCGTGCGACTAAGTTATAGTGTAGTTTAGTTGTGCGACCAATATCAAGTTGCGGTCATGATTATACAACTATTTTCTGATGCTCATCGCACAACTACGCAGTGCGGGTAATATGAAAATGGCGCGTGTGATGTTAGTTAACAGCAACACTAACAAGAACAACCAATTATATATCCTCACCGTGAAGAAATTGTCGTCCAACAATCGGAACCGTTCAATCAACAACGGCTTGATGACCAACAGCCACAGATCATCTGAATCTTGTGCTTGCCGACCACGAAATTCAGGATGTTTCTCGCCGATCAATACCTACAAAGATGCAGGACAAAATGATCAATTGGCTCATTTAAGCAAAAATATAAAAACAGCACAAACAACACAACAAACATTTAACTCCCGTAATTCAGTTGGACCAACTCGCACAGATTGCTCTCCAATACGCGAACAATGCAACAAAACGCGATTGATCAGCGCAGCCAATGGCACGTCAGTGGGTCTGAAACACAATTCCAATACTCGTCAGTTAAATAAATAACGAAGAAATAAAGTCCAAAAAACCAACGACAAATGATCAATCTGTGCTTCGTCGCATTCGTTGTCAACAAATGATTCGCATGTGGCCAAGCATTGCAATAAAGCATTAACATAACAACTATTTCCAATATTTGTCAAGCCACGCCACTCATTCGTTGTTACTCTTTGAACGGTGCTGAAAAACAACCAGACGTAATTTTTTTATCTAGTCCATTTAGTTTTAATCTGTCAACCTTATAACTTAATCACGCTAATCGTGGCCACAAACCGGTACAACACAACTAAGAGCAGATTTTCACAATAATGGCCAAACATTATCCCAAACAGCTACAACTAAGCAATCGACAAACCAACTAAAACAAATCAGTCGCACACACAAAACCCATATCTAAAAGTCCCCCACACATTCTCATCACAACTACCCAGTGCCCAACTCTACAAAATACTTTGATGTTATCGATTGGTTTTTAATTACTACACCACCACATAACAATCCTTTTAGATCTACATTCTAAAACTCGTTCTTCCCTCCAACAACCAACAAGACAAACAGACAACACCAATCACAATGTCTTTTAATCTCATTTCAATTTTTCTGTCCCACGTTAACTCCAGTCAAATACCAAAAAACGGTCAACATTCCAGCTTTAGCCAAAAACACAATTTTCAACAATTTAATTATCAAACCCAATTATCATCTCCATTCCCTTTTTCCAATTTTTCTTCACTTTTTCTTCTTTTTTCCTTTTTTTTTTTAGTAAATCTACTTACCAAATATCTGTGTGTGGAGGGTTGAGGGGCAGTTACGTCTTTTTATTGTCTGTAATTTTCGGTCTTTTTTTATCTCAAGGAACGTGAGAAGCAGCGAGCCGCTGAATATGCCCGGGAAGAGCGCGAATTGGAAGAAATTGGGCGGCAATCGTACGCTGTTGGCCACGATGATAGTCAGTATGACGCGTTGTATGATGAATTTGAAACTTGGTTAGTGAAACATGTGTCGTTGTATTTATTTCGTTCGGCTTTTAGAACGTTGCTTTTGGAATGTTGAGTACCACGGTTACTGTGCGTATTGTATGGTTTAGTTGTACGACTGAGAATTTGATACTAATTGCAGGTGGGGACCAAGAATGCAAAGTTAGTCGCACAACTAACGACAGATATTTAAAATGACTATTTGTAAGATATCTGTCGGTAGTTGTGCGACTGACTTTGTGTTGTTTGTCGCACGATTAATGTGCGTACTGTATGGTTTAGCTGTACGACTGGCAATACAGGGGAAGTCGCATAACTAACGACAGATAGTTTACGAATAGTCATGGAGCACAGTGCATCTCTAATCTCAAATTGTGAATTGCATAACTAAATTACACAGTGCGCACGGTAGTCGTGTGAGTAACAGTTCAAAAACCAATCGCATAACCATCAACAGATATTTCTGTAGAGTTGGGCACTGGGTAGTTGTGATGATGAATTGTGTGCGGGGACTATTTATAAGATATCTGTCGTTGGTTGTGTGTGTGTGCGACTGACTTTGTATTCTTAGTTGCACGATTAATGTGCGCACTGTATGGCTTAGTTGTACCTGTACGACTGTCAATTTGGGATTAATTGTATGTGGCCATTATTGGTGAAAATCTGCTCTTAGTTGTGTTGTACCGGTTTGTGGCCACGATTAGCGTGATTAAGTTATAAGGTTGACAGATTAAAACTAAATGGACTAGATAAAAAAATTACGTCTGGTTGTTTTTCAGCACCGTTCAAAGAGTAACAACGAATGAGTGGCGTGGCTTGACAAATATTGGAAATAGTTGTTATGTTAATGCTTTATTGCAATGCTTGGCCACATGCGAATCATTTGTTGACAACGAATGCGACGAAGCACAGATTGATCATTTGTCGTTGGTTTTTTGGACTTTATTTCTTCGTTATTTATTTAACTGACGAGTATTGGAATTGTGTTTCAGACCCACTGACGTGCCATTGGCTGCGCTGATCAATCGCGTTTTGTTGCATTGTTCGCGTATTGGAGAGCAATCTGTGCGAGTTGGTCCAACTGAATTACGGGAGTTAAATGTTTGTTGTGTTGTTTGTGCTGTTTTTTTATATTTTTGCTCAAATGAGCCAATTGATCATTTTGTGCTGCATCTTTGTAGGTATTGATCGGTGAGAAACATCCGGAATTTCGTGGTCGGCAAGCACAAGATTCCGATGATCTGTGGCTGTTGGTCATCAAGCCGTTGTTGATTGAACGGTTCCGATTGTTGGACGACAATTTCTTCACGGTGAGGACATATAATTGGTTGTTCTTGTTAGTGTTGCTGTTAACTAACATCACACGCGCCATTTTCATATTACCCGCACTGCGTAGTTGTGCGATGAGCATCAGAAAATAGTTGTATAATTATGACCGCAACTTGATAGTGGTCGCACAACTAAACTACACTATAACTTAGTCGCACGACTAACATCACACGTATTACCGAGACACAGCCATTACCATAATAGCTGCACTGCCTAGTTGTGCGACGAGCATCAGAAAATAGTCGTACAATTAAGACCACAACTTGATACTGGTTGCACACCTAAACTACACTGTAACGTAGTCGTACGATTAACATCACACGCACTATCGAGTCACACAGCCATTACCATAATAGCTGCACTGCCTAGTTGTGCGACGAGCATCAGAAAATAGTTGTACAATTTTGACTGCATCTTGATACTGGTCGCACAAATAAACTACACTATGACTTAGTCGCACGACTAACATCACACGGACTGTCGAGTCACACAGCCATTCTTATAATACCTGCACTGCCTAGTTGCGCGACGAGCGTCAGAAAATAGTCGTGCAATTAAGACCGAACTTGATATTGGTCGCACAACTAAACTACGCTATAACCTAGTCGCACGACTAACATCACACGCACTGCCGAGTCGCACAGCCATTACGATATTACCTGCACTGCCTAGTAGTTGGACGAGCAGCGGAAAGTAGTCGTACAATTAGGACTGAACTAGATACTGGTTGCAGAACTAAACTAATTGTAATGGTAAGTGTTGTTGTTGTTGGCGGACTTTGCCGCATTTTTTGCATTTAGATGGTCTTGACGACGGAGCGCACGTGCACCAAATGTGGCTTTGTGGAACGATCAAGTCCGCGGGTCGATGCGGAATTCATTGTGAAAGTTCCAATGGAGCCCACTGATTTAGCGGTATTTTTAGTGATTCTTCCATTATTTTGTTTTTTTCAGGTTTGAAATTTCTTAAACTTGAATTTTCATTTTCAGACATTGTTGAAAACGGACGTGTTCGAACAGGGATCGCCGGACATGATATGTTCGGCGTGCGGTGCCAAGGATTGTGTCATGTGCAATACGTTTGTGCGTGACTGTCCAAAGGAATTTGTGGTCATTATGTCAAGGTAATTTATGCATTCTTTAACTATGTTTAATTCTTATATTTTCATCTGATAAATTTATTTTTATTTTTGGCAGTCTTAAGGTAAAATACGGCAATTTTTGTGCTAAAATGTTTCAGGGGAAGCAACTCTGGCGTATTGAATCAAACGCCGGTAGAAATACCACGTGGACTGTCTTTCCGCGGCACAAGATATGTTTTGAAAGCAGTAAGGGTGAGTGTTTAGGACAATTTTATGCGTAAATTAAGTAAAAACTAGAACAAAATGATTGAAAATTGTAGTTTTTTTAGGTCTTCAGTCTGACGAAGAAGCATTACTGGACGTATTTTGTGAACAAACACGCTGGTGATGAGAAGGTGTGGAGAATGGCCGATGATGCCGAAATATTTGAAGTGAAGAATTTTTTTGGTGTTACTATTTTGGATGGATTGCGAGAACGAGTTGTTGAGCCAACTTGTGTGACTAACGCTAGTATGTTGATTTATGGACCGTGACCGGATTAACTGTGTTTAGTTTGAGTTGTGAATTGACGTTGAAAATTTATGATATTTGTGGATTTTTTGTTGAATGTATGTGCATTTAATTGTGATTTGCCGTTCTACGTGTGCATTTTGTTGTGCCTTTTATGTTACTTTGTTTCTTTGTCAATTGTTGTCTTTCGTTTTTGAGAATGCAATCGAATAAAATCATTAGTTAAAAAAAGTTTAAAAAATTTATTATAAATGTTTTAAATTGTTATTATCTTATTGATGGATTGCGTAATCGTTACGCACGCTTGTGAATTTCGTGTTCGAAATTTACTTTAGCGTTATCTATGGTTCGGTGACCAGATTCAGTGTGACTTTAGTTGTACAACAAGATTAACGCGGGTAGTTGTGCGACCAGGTTTGGTGTGACTAGTTGTGCGATTAGATTATGGGGACTTTAATTGTGGGAGATTTTCTATTACTTTAGTTGTGCGACTACGGTTAGTGTAACCTTGTGTGATATTTTTTAAATTTCTAATATTTTTTTTTTTTTGTTTTTTTTTTTTTTTTTTTATTTTTTTTTTTTTTTTTTTTTTTACCTTCATACACTTTTTTACACAGTTTCTGATGATACAATGGGTCAAAACAAGCCTGTTCGTTCACTTTGACGACAACCAAGGTATACGCCGCGCGCTCGCCGGGGAGTTACCACCATTGTTTGTGTCATCAACTGCGAGTTAAATGGGTCCGCGTTACCACATGTCAAACTTTCCACGGAAGCTTATGCATTTGTATTTGGAACTAAAATCAAGTTTTCACAACCGACAAACTTGTGAGGATGTAACGTCAGGAAAAGATCCAACGCAAAAATTGACGAAAAGTCCAACCTAGAGCACAATTCACAACTGAAAACAAATTACCTCCATGAACAAGATCGGCGATCGCCTACGCAACACTGGTCGAACGACTATGATACCATCACTAGGTTCTACTGTTACTACCAGACTATCGCGCCGTTAATGGACGACTTATGCAATTATCACAAGTTGCACCACCACGTACCGCAGTTTGAGAGACTAGTTGGACAACTATATTATCACTAGCTTAGTTGAATCACTTGGTTGAGCAACTTGTGACGCTAGTTGCACGACTAGATTATCACCGGTTGAACCACGACTGCAAGTTCCGCAATTTATGACACAAGTTAGACGACTGCCAACTTAAATGAACCATAGCGTTCTAAAATTGTGACACTGGTTGGTCGACTAGGTCACTCAGTTTGTACATCACTGATCATTTCGAAAACTGTGTTTGTGACCGTCAACAAAATTGGCTGACCCATTTAACTCGCAGTTGATGACACAAACAATGGTGGTAACTCCCCGGCGAGCGCGCGGCGTATACCTTGGTTGTCGTCAAAGTGAACGAACAGGCTTGTTTTGACCCATTGTATCATCAGAAACTGTGTAAAAAAGTGTATGAAGGCCAGGGTGCTTGTTTTGATCCATTATATCATCAGAAACTGACGGAAATACTGCATAGAGGACAAGGTGCTTGTTTTGACCCATTATATCATCAGAAACAGAGTGACAACGTGTGGTCACCACAACCAAGGTATACGGCGCTGCCTCCGGCACTTTTTTCCTAGTTAAGAAAGAAACCAAAAAACAGAAAAAAAAACAAAAAAACCCCCCACCACCCAACAACAAAAAAAAAAAACAAAAAAAAAAAAAAAAACAAAAAAAAAAAAAAAAAAAAAAACAAAAAAAAAAAAAACATACGGTAACGCGCAACATGAAAGAAAGAAAGAGCGTTACTTTTTGTTGCGTTACCTGCCAGAGCGAATGACCATTGAAGATAACTGTTTGGTTACGGTATGGCGCCCTACTGTAACCTACCGGTCCGCTTCATGGGCATGCTCGGTAGCAGGTCATTACGATGGCAATACACCCAATTGCAACATAGTTGTTGTTTCTCATCCAGAGGTTGTCACATGATAAAAACAGAACTCGCAAATGAACCTGTTGAGCGATGGGCTGGGGGAGGGGTTATGTACCTGATCTTTTTGTACAAGGAATCAAGGAATCCCATTCGTCCGTTAGTCCGTTCGATCGTGGTGCACGTGGATGACTTGCATGTGGGACGGCTCGCCTTGGGGGCCTTGAGGGAAGACCTGTTGAATGACATGAAAATGAGAAACACCTTCGCCCACGTAATGACGTCATATGCCAGCAGAGAACCATTGTGAGACCAGCTGATATAGCAACGATATAGTGACAAAAGACAAAATGGACAGGAACTCTACGATCATTTCAAATGACTACACTTATTTCCTTGATTTGTTATTTGACTGATTGTGGTGCGTGATCATTATTTCAGCAAAAAGACAAAGTGGAATTACCACTAGTTCTCGTAATAATATGAAAACAGATGTTACTGAGTTACAGGCTGAGTTTTAGTTAAACCACAGAGCTCTGATTATTATTTGTCACAAGTGAACTGATTTCGGGACAAACTCTTCGGTGAGCAATAGATTACTAAATTCCATCCGCTTCATTTTTTTTGAAAATCTATCGATTCTTGAGTTTCCAGTGTTTGATACAGGATCTCTGTTCATTTATTGATCACCATGACGACTACGAGTCGAAACGAAGAATACGAAATGGTTAGCTGCAGTTTGGTGAGCACAAAATTTACCATTCACTCAAAAAATAAACTAACAATCATATCCTTTTTCCGCAGCAAACGACCCTGCCGAATCATGTTGTGAGCGAGCAGCGGAGTGAAATCAGCATGGCCGCCAGCCTGACGGGGCCGATCTGTCGAATTTGCTTGAGGCTCGTAGTTTCTTAATTGTTGATTGTTGTGAACAACGCAATTCTTGTTTTTCAGCCATTTTTCTTTGCGATTTCAGTGGCGCGCGTTTCCGCGATCGTCTCGTGCACGCGTGTGCCTGCAGCGGCAGCATTGGTCTGGTGCACAACAGTTGTTTGAATACGTGGCTCGCCACCAGCGGACAGCAACGATGCAACGTCTGCCAGGTCATCATGGTTGGTTGGTATTCTCTAAAGTTCTGACTTGACATTGAATGCAATTGCAGATCGCGTTCAAGCACGACGGTCGTGTGTTGCGACCGTTGACGCAATGGATAAAACCGAACATCAGACTCATCGATGTGCTGGTGAGCTGGTGCTGGTCAACAGATCATTCAATCAATTGATCAAAGCTTGTCCGTTTCAGGTCAGTGTCTGGTCATTGCTGCTGATCCCACAGTTGTTCATCAGCATCTGCTTCATCATCGATGCCCTTGGCGAAAAGTTGACGTTCACTCGGTTGGCTGATCCCGATGCGCGTCTGTATCGCGACGACTATGCCAGAATCGGTGGGTTTTTATCACACTCTTATTTATTTTAGATATTGAAATAATGGCGGCAATTACACAACTATAGGTTATATTCAGTGTATTCCCGTTGCAGTTGGCTACATTCTGATGTGCATGTTGACATGGCTGGTGATCAACAAATGCTTGTCAGCTGGATTCAACTCGTCGAAGAAATATCTGACCAAACAACGACAGTTAAAATTCCTCGATTTCTCGCCGATGCCGCCGAACGGTGACGTGCAGAAGGGGCAGACAAAATAGACAGAAACACAGAATCACTACAATACTGTATTACCTGGACATAAACAAGTTGATTTGTTATTTTTGAAGATATACGTACGCACATGCAAGGTATTGTTCGGTTCATTACTTGACTTGCAATTACTGAGGTATACCTATACATATATGTACATACCTACCGAAAGGCGGCCGTAAAATGTGTGGGGCATCATTGAGATAAACACAAAAATGCGAAGAACTATGGTAAATTTCCAAGTTCGCTGCCGCACAGTAAAATACGCCCCATAGTTAATGTCAGGTTCTAAACCCGAAAATGGACTTGTGAAACATTCAGACAGCTGACACACACGCAGCTTGCCAGCCAGCCAGGCAACTGCGCGCAATGTTTCAGAACCGCGCATGGTTAGCGTTCGGGTTTATAACTTGACATTAAAGGGCTCGGGACATAACCGTAGGAAGAGTGACAGGGCATATTGTTACATACCGCTGAAAAGCATTCTGACAGCCTATGTCACGCACAAATTTTAGGCACCCGGGAGATTCGCTATCTCTAGGTAGAGCGACTTTTCGTTCCAGAAAAAGTGAATTTTTTCACAACTTGCAACGACCGGTGCAGAAACCCCAAATGAGCTGGATGTCACGTAACACGTGGATAGGATTACAACAGCTTTTGGATAACTTGTCCTCACAACTTCAGTCGCTCATATCATTGCTTCACTCCGTGAGTGTGCGAAACGTTCCAAAAATCGGCCACATTTTTCAAGAACACAAGTTTGCCCCTAAATTTTGAGGCCGCCGTTTGCGTTGCAGAAATTAAAATACGTTGTCGAAAGTTCCAGAGAATAAGTTTTTAAATTTTGAAACTGATGGCTAGCTCCATGACAGGCCTAAAAATCCGTTAAATTGCCACTAAGCTACATGGTTACATTCATCGTTGGAATTGTGACACATAAAAGCCACAGATTGTATCGCATCCGAAACAAAAAATTGAGAGAAACGTCTGGTCTAACAACCTATCAAGGTCCGAAGACCCCAAGGTCTACAAATCTCTCGGGGCAGCTATACAAATCTGAATACGATATTCAGCCATAAGTGCTCATTGTTAATACATAGCTATTGCAAATGTGATATCACCAAACAATGTATCTCCATCGTAGCTTTCGAACGATATATAACAAGCCACCAATAATTCTAAAGCTTGAGAGCACAGGTTAAAAAACTGCTTTTCTGACGATTGTGGAATGAACCGTCACCTCACCGTGTGCGATTTCGGAATTTTGACCGTTACTTGTCCATAGCAAGAGATAGTATGGGCATGTCATATATCGTGCGATACCCACTTTAAAGCTGCATTTTTTGGTGCAATCAAATGTGCAATAGTCCTTAACAGTAACGACTTATAGCCGAATATCTTGTTCAGGTTGGCATGGCTGCAACAGTAGGTCCATGGTCTTTGAAGCCTTGAAACTCGTCTAGATTGTGAGACTGTGCGTTTATCTGACTTTCTTGCTTCCAATGCGATGCAATACGTGGCCTGTTTACATCACATTTCCGTCAATAAATGCAACTATACAGTTTAGGGGTAATTTTTGGGTTTTTTCGGTCTGTCACGCCGCAGTCTAAGGGCATCGAAATTTAAAAGCCTTCTTTTCTGGAACCTTCGACAACGCTCTATTTTTCTATTGCACTTTCGTTTCTACAACGCCCAACGCGGCCTAAAAATTTAGGGACAAACTTGTGTTTTCGAAAAATGTGGCCGATTTTTGGAACGTTTCGCACCCTCACCGACAGAAGCAATGCTTTGAGCGACTGTAGTTGTGATGATAAGTTATCTGCTAGAAGCAGTTGTAATTCTATTCACGTGTTATTTGACCTCCAGCTTCTTTGGGGTTTCTGCACCGGTCGTTCCAAGTTATGGAAAAATTCACTTTTTTCTGGAACGAAAAGACGCTCTACCAAGAGATTGCGACTCTCAAAGGAGCCTAATATTTGTGCGTAGCATACGCTGTCAGAGTGCTTTCCAACGATGTATGACACCATGCCCTGCAGCCCTTCCTACGGTTATGTCCCGAGCCCTTTAACTATGTGGCGTATTTTACTGTGCGGCAGCGAATTTGGAAATCTACTATAGCAACATATATTTTTCTTTTTTTTGCAAGACTGACTTTGTTTCATCGGACCATTGACTTCTGACACTTATTATTGTTTCTTGTCGCACGTGACCTGATTCTGGGATAAACTAGATGTAAGTATGTACGTATTGCAATGCGCGATTTGCTTGCATGTATCTAGCTGGGCCCCAATTCACTTCATGGGCTTCCACATTTCGGTTTTTTTCAGAACAAACATTATTATCAGCAGATCAACGCATGAACTCCAATGGTGAAGTATCGATAAAGCGGCAAGTGTGATAGCAAAATTACAACATCAACAACTAAACGCGAGCACTTTCAAGCGCATGGTTATTATACCCTGATCAAATCGTGACGACAGTGTAGTTCCTGCCTCCTGGGGGAGGGGCCCCTCGGGTGCGCTATCTCCCCTTCATGTGGTACACTATCCCCCTATCGCCTCTCCGGGTGCACTATCTCCCCAATTTTTGCCTAAAATAGGCATTTTTAGGCCTAAAATGCGTGATTTTCAGGTCAATGTTGTCAAAAAATTACCAAGATACCCTTTTTATGGGGATTTTTTTCCAAAAAGGGGCAAAAATAGGTCACAATTTTCACCTCAAAAAGTGACTTTTTCCTGAATTTGGGTCTTCCCCCTTCTCCCCCGCCGAAAAAAACGCTATCTCCGCTGGGTCCGCTATCTCCCCCTCCGGACCATGAACTACGCTGAATCGTGACATAGTGACATTTTTTGAATAAATCAGTGTTCGTTATCCTCCCAAGCCGGGCAAGAAACTGTTCAAAGAGGGGAAGCCGACACTCGATCCACTGCTGCCACCAAGTCCGATGAAGGGCACACCCCAGCTGTCTCCAGTTGAGACCTGCCCATTGGCCCAGTCGACTCCGACGCTGCCCGATGTGGACTGCCACCATGGACCGACCTGGGGATTGAGATAGAAAGTTTGAGCTTGGAGTGATGCCTCGATTGTGTGGTCAAAGGTTGTCAAGTTGGTGTCAGATCCAATGTGGTGGAGCGTTGGTCAGAATGGGAGATATCAAACTTTGTTCTGTCAGGCTGGTATCTTACGCTCGTCAAGCGATTTTACGATGCTTACTGACGCGATTAAGTTAGACCAGGGAGGTGAAGGTTTTTATTAGCTGGCCGAAATTAGTGACATCAGCAAATATCGAAACATCCTAAACACAAAAAGTTACGTGACGAAGGCAACACATGACTGGACCGATCACCAAGTTTGACACCGTCCAATATGTGCGGCTGGGGCCCAAGCAAATCATAAACTTAAAGTTTTTTCAAAAGCTTCCCCGCACCTGATTGGTGTTGCCCACATTGACGGGCGCGAATGGATTCTGTGCACCCGGCGTGCCCACCACGGTGCCGCTTTGCCCGCTGGCCAGATTGCCCACAAGCGGCACCGACCAACCGTCGGTCGCGCCGTGACGACCCGTCACCCAGTTGGAACCGGCCTGCAAATCAATCAATCAAACGATCAAGCATTCAGTGGGTACTAGTGAAGTTCGCGGCGGTCGGCATAGGCGTCGCAGTATCAATGAATCAATCCTGCACTAACCTGTCCGCCCTGTTGCCAGAAGTCCCTCACGCCACTCTGCGTGCGCACACCACCACCCCAAGTGCCAAAATCAACATTGGTCTGCCTGCCTCCACTGATCTCGCCCTCGGGATTGAATGGATAGAATGGAATGCCTTTGATGCCCCAATCTGTTTGTTTCACATCGACTCCGCCGTTGAACAGCGTGCCCACTCGGGCTAATGGATCGTGATCACCTATGGATTGTGAAACATCACGTGAGGAAGTAGAAATTCGAGCAAAAACTGTTCGGAAAAAGAAAAATACCGTAAAATTTCAAGCACCTCGACGTGTACTTGGCGCATTGACCCAAATATCTGACGTCGATGTCATTGCTGGAATAGCACAGTGCTCTGGCTGTTGACTCGTGTTGTTTACATTCAGCTCTCGTGCCGAAAAGGTCTGAAATTGAGCCAAAAGATTTTGAAGATTGAAGAAATTATGATTTAAGCATAATTGATTGCTGACTTTATCTGAAAATCCTCTGAATCACATCAACATCTAACCAGCGGCATTGCCAGGACCCGCTGTCCCGAGGGGCGTTGGTCCCAAGTCCGCTGATGGTCCGAGTTGACCAGTTGGAAAACTGCACAGTTTGGCCGTTTTGGCACAAAACTCGACGTAAACTTCTTCTAAAAGAGAAAAAGGTGTCGGAATTTTCGATTTGTTTTGAATGAATTGAATTGGTTTGCGACACTGAACAGGCACAGACCCTCGGCAGCACGTACGATGCAGCCCAGGGAGCTCTGGAAAAGTCGGTATTTTAAAACAAAGTACCAATTTGTGACGTTCTGCAGTTTCGGCCGTAGATGGCAATATATTGATTACACCTTGCTGGTCGCGTAGTCAGCAGTGGTGTTTCGGTCTGACGTCTTACATCCAACGGCGGTGGCGTTGTGGTTGGCGGCGACAGGCACAACTTGCCGAAATTCGAACAGAATTCTGATGTGCGCGCCTGCGCTGCCGTACCTGTAACGGTGTATCTTTTCAGAGGGTCCATGGCTGCCAGGCACATTGCGAGTGAAGCCGACCCGGTCCACCTGCACGGTTCCGTATCTTTTTGGGACACAGAACTTTTTGGGCCATGTGACATTTTGGGCCAGGTACTTTTTGGGCCACATGAGGTTTCGGATCAGGAACCTTTTGGGCCACGTACCTTTTGGGCCAGGTACTTTTTGGGCCACATGTGCATGGCGTACTTTTTGGGCCAGATACCTTTTGGGCCAGGCACCTTTTGGGCCAGGTACTTTTTGGGCCACATGTGCATGGCGTACTTTTTGGGCCAGATACCTTTTGGGCCAGGTACTTTTTGGGCCACATGTGTATGGTGTACTTTTTGGGTCAGGTACCTTTTGGGCCAGATACTTTTTGGGTCACATCTACATGATGGTGTAATTTTTGGGTCACAGGGTAATTTCAATCCACATTTCTTTATGCAACAGTTATAAAGATGCTATGTGTTTTCAACAAGTTGCTGTCTGTGTTCCAGTGTTGGAGCTGGGGGGGGGGTGCGGGGGGTACCCCCGTGTTCGTACAGGCACATCTGTTCTGCAACCAAACGAGCATCAAATTTTATTTATTGAAATCAATCAGCAGTATTGAGCAACAAATGACACCAGTATAATTTTTTTTGTAAAACAAAGCGCATTATGATTGAAGTATATGTACCGTAACATTACATGACTGATCAAAACGGAAGACGTGGATCTGGTTCAGTACTCAAAACACACATTGATGCTCCCTACACAGCAACTTGTTGAAAACACTTCAACATGGCTTTCTTGCTGCCATGGCAAGTTTCCGTGCATGTTTAGTTTATCGATGCGACTCGATATTTGTGAACGGCGTGGCGTGTTAGCAATGACCGATGCAACTTGTTTATCACGAAGCATCTACGTACATGCATACCAGTTGCGTAAAGAAATTTGGATTGAAATGACCAGAACACCATACACACGTGGCCCAAAAAGTACCTGGCCCAAAAGGTACCTGGCCCAAAAAGTACGCCATGCACATGTGGCCCAAAAAGTACCTGGCCCAAAACGTACCTGGCCCAAAAGGTACGTGGCCCAAAAGGTTCCTGGTCCGAAACTTTATGTGGCCCAAAAAGTACCTGGCCCAAAAGGTCACATGGCCCAAAAAGTACCTGCACTGCCCATCTGTCAAAACAGGTCGAAAAGCCAAAGGAAAACCACAAGCACAGTGAAGCACATTTTTTCCCTAAATTGACGCCCAAACGAACCAAGTTTCTTGCCGGTGCACTCTATGCTGTATTGCGTTCGATATCGGTCGCAAATCGGCTGCTTGACAAAACTGGCGCAGTAACGAGCATGCTGGTTACAGAAAACGCTGTCCGAGACCGACGGCTGAAAAATTATTACCGCAAATTACCGGAAAGTTTCACGGCTAAGTTATAATTGAGGAACGACATCTTAAAAAAGATCGCTTCAAGTACAGGGAAATTGCCACGTCAAACGAGTCAAATCCAAACCAGAACCTGAGCTGTAAGCCAAATCCTAAGTATGAACGTGGACGTGTGACGAGCCTGTTAGCCTGAGCACGCAGTGCCCGGTCAAAGGGCAGCAAACCACGTCGAAGATTATCAAACCATATTCCGTACTGGCCAATCATTACATACACAGATACTGTACCTATGAAAAAATGGCCGGAAGTGCACCTTCGCCACTATTCCGACCGGTGTAGACAGAGGGAGCCACTGGCAGCGGAGCAAGCCACAGCGTGCAGTGCGAAATTGGCCACAAAATTGCACTTTTGGTCCCTCTTCTGGCCGGTGTGTATCACATAAGGTACATAGCCACAGGCACCGCCGCAGTACAATCGCATCTGTGCTATAACGCATCAGGTACAAAAGTGATCGAAACTGCCTTTCAAAAGTCACTTTTTGATTGGTGGTTGGCCAGTACGGTACGGTACCATTTGTAAATGAACCCGAAACTGACTTTCATGCAGTCGCGCAAGAATCTTGGTTGGTTCCTGCGGCATTCGGCTGTTCCACCGAGGTCTCCGATCTCAAATGCATCCGTCTGGCGTTTTCGTCTCCTTCGAATGATACAGATTAATGATCGCTCGTTGGTACCATCTTTTTGACAAAGTGGCTCGGAGGTTACGGGTTCTGTGAAACATCAGCCGATTGGTCCGCTGATTTGCATATTTCCTGATCGGGAAAGTATTTACAGATAACCGCTCGTAGACGTTCGACCTCCAGACGCTTTCTGGCCGGAATGCCAAGACTCAGTATCGGGTAGAGTATTAGGATTGTGGACAGTAATCGAATGAAGAAACGGCTGGGATTCTATCTGGTCTCAGTTATATGATATTTTTTCAGACAATACTGATTTCATTTCTGAAAACGCAAGCTGTTATCAGAGTTGCACAAATGAAATGACGAGGCAAACCTCGATAACAAACCGGTAATCGAACAATTTCCTTTTGTCGAAAAAGATACCTGTGTAAAAGTCTTTTGGGCACAGGAAAATTGCGAAAATGCAACAGCGGTCGTAATTGCTGGCGTCGCCGACATTCACATCGGCAACTTTTGGTATGCAGCAAAAGTCGACCTGATTCTGCAAGTTGGCCTCCATATTCAGATTCTTGCGAAACGATGAAGAAGGTATAGGCAATCCGCCAGCTCATGGCACTCAACACACACAGGCTGCATGCTACGCTACTGCCGTCAATGAAGCATCTATTCTGTGCAGGTACCCGTTGAAACATCCCCAAATTTTGCAACTATGCAGAAAAGTGTTATGTCACACAGCTAATGAAAACAACTAGAGTATCAGAGTCATCAGAGTATGGCACTCACTCAAAGTGTACATTTTGTTTAGAAAATGGCGTGTGCTGCTGCACGCGCTGTGTGTATAAAAAGT